>PIJE02001113.1:145846-170199 GCA_002895965.2 Coryphaenoides rupestris | reverse complement strand
CGGCGAGGGGAGCAAAGTGGGTGGACAGACAGACAGACAGGCAGCATTACGGTGAGGACAGTTGGTAACCGTCTATAAACCTGAGAGAGAGAGAGAGAGAGACGCAGCGTTCCTGCCCAGCTCAAGCTCCAGCGTTGTCTCCCAGTTCCTTTTAAATCACTCCTTTTAATCTGCGGGGCCGAGCCTGAGCCCCCACGTCGGGAGCAGGCCGGGGTCTTCCATCTCTATTCGCCTGCGCTTCCATCTGACAGCCGCTCTCTGTCTGCCTGTCTGCCTGTCTGTCTGTCTGTCCACCCACTTTGCTCCCCTCGCCGCTTGTTTATCCATCCGTCCGTCCGTCCGTCAGTCAGTCAGTCAGTTTCAAGTGGAGGAGGAGGAGGAGGATGAGGAGGAGCTAAAAGGTGGGGGGGGGGGTCGCGGATCACGGAGAGCTGAGCATCGCTACGCTACGGGCTAACCTTGAATCTTTTGGCCGATACTATTTCCACTAAAGGAGCTTGTCTCCCACCACCCACCCACCCACCCACTCACCAGCCTGCCAGTCTGCCTGCCTGCCTGCCTGCCTATTGACGGAGTCCTCCAGTGCGGGTTGGGGGCGGGGGTGCTCTAATTGTGGCGTGAATGCGGCGGCCCCAGAGGACGGTTGATTAGGAGGCCACTGCCGAAGGCCCCAGGGAAATGGGTCACCATGCCCCGCCCCCTTCTCCCCCCCCTCCATGCATGAGAGAGAGAGAGAGAGAGAGAGAGAGAGAGAGAGAGAGAGAGAGAGAGAGAGAGAGAGAGATGGGTTGGAGGGAGGGAGGGAGGGACAGTGTGGGTCAATTACACGCCACGGGCACCGAACCCGATGGCAGAGGCACAGAATAGTATATCGAGGCCGGGGGGGGCGGATGGGTGAAGCTATGGAAACAGGGGACGTGGGTGGTGGTGGTGGTGGTGGTGGAGGAGGTGGTGGTGGTGGAGGAGGAGTTAGTGGTGGTGGTGGTGGTGGTGGTGGTGTGAGGAGGTGGTGGTGATGGTGGAGGAGGAGTTAGTGGTGGTGATGGTGGTGTGAGGAGGTGGTGGTGGTGGTGGTGGAAGAGGAAGTGGTGGTGGTGGTGGTGGTGTGAGGAGGTGGTGGTGGTGAAGGAGGTGGTGGTGGTGGAGGAGGTGATGGTGGTGGTGGAAGAGGAACGTTGTGTCGGTGGTGGTGAGGAGGTTGGTGGTGGTGGAAGGAGGTGGTGGTGGGTGGGTGGAGGTGGTCGGTGGTGGTGGAGGAGATTGGTGGTGAATGGTGGAGGAGGAGTTAGTGGCTGGTGGCTGGTGGTGTGAGGAGGTGGTGGTGATGGTCGTGGTGGAGGACGAGGTGGTGGTGGTGGAGGAGGAGGTGGTGGTGGTGGAGGATTAGGGGGCATCAGACGGGAGGCTCTATTAGCGGGGGAAGGACATCACGACGACCGCAAGGAGAAGCGAGTTGTGCGTCACGTGGGAGGCTTCATTAAGAGCAGACAGACAGAGAGAGTGACAGAGCGCCAGGGGTCTATTCCCAATTGGACGTGTGTGTGTGTGTGTGTGTGTGGTCCGTCACACTATAATCATTATTTAGCCGGGACACGTGCCTCTTCTTAAAGTGGTAATCTCAAGATTTTCCTGTAAATGAATGTCTGTAAAGTCACTGTCTATCACGGAACGAGTCAACACTATGGTCCACTGATGGAAGCCCTTCTTGCGTTTGCAGTATTTTTTTGATATTACGGACCGGGGTCGTCAGTGACGGATTTTCCATCACGCAGCATCGTGATCGGTCCCATGGATGTCCGCCGGAGAGCGTCGGCGGAAGTGACACGCTGTTTTTTGGGGGTCTCTGCTCGAGTTAAACAGAGGAGCAATTCTCGCTTTTCACCACAGGTGTCGCCAAAGCGCGCAAAGCGGAAATCTTCGAGACGACCACTTAAACTCTTTAACGGCGCGAGTTCATCTAAGGTCGCGTTGGGTCGTCGTAGAAGCGGCCGCGTCGTCTCGTCGCGCTCGCGTAGGGCGCACGCGTCGCTTTAGACAATGGGCCTCGTCCTCCGGCAGAGAAAAAGGCTACGAGGCATCAGCCAGTCAGAGTCAGGGAGGCTGCAGGGGGAAGTGGTTCATCGGAGGCTGTTGTTGTTGCTGCTGCTGCTGCTGCTGCTGGTGTCCTTAAAAGGGGAACTTTGCTGCTGCTGCTGCGCAAACCGGCGGCGGCGTCGTCGTCTCATTTCAATGTGGGTCGTATTTTATGCAAATGAACGCCGTTTACCTTTCCTCCATGTTGCCTCCTGCACCGATCACCGCCCTCCCCACCACCCGCCCGCCCGCCGCCCGCCCGCCCCTGCTACTGTTGAATTTACTTGTGCTGCGCTGTGGCCCCCCAGAGACACACAGAGCATCAACAACAACAACTTCGGGCGTTCTTCAGACTACATCCCTAATGTAGAGAGAGAGAGAGAGAGAGAGCGAGCGAGAGAGAGAGAGAGCGAGAAGAGATAAGGTTGACATTTTTCGTCAGTGTTCCTCTTTAACCTGCAGAACACGCCACGGCCACAACCGCAACCAGGAAGCCTCCAGCGAACCATTTGCTCGCTGTTCCGGGAGGGACTTTGACTTTGACTGACACATGAGTGCCAGGCAGCATTCGAAAAGCACAAAACACACCCACGCACCCGATGACACACACACACACGCACACACACACACACAGACACACACACACACACACACACACACATCCAACTCCACAAACACAACTTCTTTACACTCCCCCAATTCACCAGGTCCAAGTCGAATTACATTTCAATTTCTGTCTGTCCCGAGTCCACTCTAATTGAACGAAGCCATAGCTCTGGGCAGCTTGCACGCACACACACACACACACACACACACACACACACAACGCGCGCCACACACACACACACACACACACACACACACACACCATTGCAACACACTTTCCCTTGTCATCATGGGAAAGCACAGGCATGATGAAGACAAACTCAAAACTAAAGGTGCAGAACGATGATTGAGTCACATTAGATCTCATTAGACCCCCCCTTCACTTCCCCACACTAGGGTGCTACACCTCCTCCACCCAGGGGTGCACCACCTCCCCGACCCCAGCGTGCACCACCTCCCCACACTAGGGTGCACCACCTCCCCGACCCCAGCGTGCACCACCTCCCCACACTAGGGTGCACCACCTCCCCGACCCCAGGGGTGCACCACTCCCCACCCCAGCGTGCACCACCTCCCCACACTAGGGTGCACCACCTCCCCGACCCCAGGGGTGCACCACTCCCCACACTAGGGTGCACCACCTCCCCGACCCCAGCGTGCACCACCTCCCCACACTAGGGTGCACCACCTCCCCGACCCCAGCGTGCACCACCTCCCCACACTAGGGTGCACCACCTCCCCACACTAGGGTGCACCACCTCCCCACACTAGGGTGCACCACCTCCCCACGCAGGGGTGCACCACTCCAGACGAGAGCCCACAATGCAACGGCCGCGATCCAAAATGACGTATTTAACGCGTGGGAAGTTGATCGATTGCGTTCGATTCCAAAACATCTCTCCATAAAATAACATTTACATAACGATGACATTTTCCTCCAGACGAACCACTCTTGAAATATAAATCTAATTTGATTCCGCGTGAAGTCATTGTTCTGTGAATAACCTTTTTTTTTTACCTCAATCAATTAGATTTATTGCCTCCCCCCCAAAAGAATCCAAAGTCGTCCATTACTCGTGTGACAGACAACTTTGAACTATTTAACTTTTTTTACGTTACTGAGTGTCATATTCCAGCCGGGTCTTTGACACTGGCAGGCTGTTCCCAGGTAACCAGTCAGTCAGGTGTGCAAATCTATGGACAATTTATTCCTGACTTCTACAAGTCAGTCGAAGCAGAGCGTGTATGGACCCTTCTACACCAGCCGTGAGTCTCTACACTACACTATATACTGGATGATCCCCCACCTACTGGATTTATTTATTTATGTGTGTATATTGCAGAGTGTGTGTGTTTAGTGACTGGTTTAAGCAGCCTCACCTGGCCCAGTTAGAGTCTGGGTGTGGGTGGGGCTGCACACCTGAGGTTAAACCAGCCATCAACACACACACTACCCAGGAGAGCACTGGCATGCAAGCTAAGTACCATCTTTGCTGTGTCATGTCATTATACCAACTTGTACAATAAACCGGTCAATTCGCCGCCATCTTGCTTGTGTCCCGAGTTGTCCCGAGACGTTAGCTAATGCTTCATATTTTATTACTTTTATTGCTGCACTCATCATATTCACTTCTTCTTCTTCTTCTCACTTTTGTTTATTTTGGTCCAACCGAGACTTGGTGAATTGAACGCCTGCTGTGACCGAAAAAAAGGAATACAAAATAACATTGAAACAAACTCATAAGAAACCTTTTTTTAATGTAACACAGATACTAAATAAAATGTAAATAAAATAAAAAATGAGGGTTTTTTGGTGATTCAATTATGCAAAACTACACAAATTCAGTCCCAAAAAACAAAACAAAAAGTGGATGAAGAGAAAAGGGACAGGAAAGTGCAGAATCTCTGAACGACCTCCCAGGCTCACGGGTTTGAGTGAAGTCACTGGACTGACAATGACAGGACGGATCATTCAGATCCACGCAGAGCCCTTTACTGGACTCGTAAACGGACCAGCGACAGACCTCACAAACCACCGCTGGACCTGATCACAGAACACAGAAGACTTCTTGTTTTGACCGTGATGGCCGCCGCTTCCAAATCCTCCCGACGAACCGTTTCTGGGCTGACGGGTGCCCCGTGACGACGGCTGTCCTGGGCTTTGACAGGTCTAATGCTCCATCCAGCGGGGGCTATTTTCGGACGCTTTAGAGGACATATTTGCCACATTAAATTACAGCAGAAAAAGCGGGCGAGCAGCGAGTGGATAATTGCTGCAGTGCGGTCGCGGTCGCGGCGACGGAAAAAACCAAACTTTCGCTCGTCTCCGAAAAAGTTTGAACGTTTTCGAAAATGGCCAAACTGTGGTCCGCACCGGCACAGAGAGGCACATGGTTTTACTTTATGCACCAGGGGAGCGGTTGGCGAGTTTTTTCCGTCGGCCAATCGGAACTCGGAGGCGATGTCGTGACTCGTGGTCCTAGCCGAGAGAATCAGCATTCGCGACTGCTATGGATGGGAGGGGGAGGGGGGGGTGACCCAGGTTAGCCGTTAGCTCACCGGGTGCTCTGGGTTATTCATAGGAGGAGAGGGCGAGGGATCAAATTATGATTCAAAATGGACGACGGGTGGTGCGGCGTGGTGTGTGTGGCGGGGGCGTCGGAGAGGGCGGTGCTTTGGAAGCTGTAATCTGTTGGCAGCTGCTCTCAAGAAGGACACCGCTCTGGAGGTGGGGGGTGCGGGGAGGGAGGGAGGGAGGGAGGGAGGGAGGGAGGGAGGGAGAGGGTTAAAAGGTGAAGGGTGCAGAAGGTATAGGTGGAAGGGAAGGGGCGGGGCTAGAGAGGATGTGGAAAGGGGGCGCGAAATAAATGCAGCCGAATAAATGCATCTCTCTCTCTCTCTCTCTCTCTCTTCTCTCTCTCTCTAAGGTCTAAGGACGAGCAAGGGCAATTTGATGAGATTAATGTATGTGGGTGGCGCGGGGGGGGGTGCATTAGGCGAGTTATATATGGACAATATATTCATATAGAGTTCACATATCTTCTATATACTGGAGGTAAATATGTAATTACTGTTGACATTGCGTGAGGTTATATTAGCTTTACTGTAGCATAGTTTAGTAATCGTAATCGTATGACATAAATAAGATGTTTTATATAGGGCACTGGTTTCTTTGTATTTGCAGTCTCTTATCTGTATTTGCGGCGTGTACAGTGTCTTTTCTTCTACTTCGCTGATGTTCTCAGCGATTTGTGTAGAACTACCGGATGCCGAACAACAAAAATGCAAAAATTTGAAATTGAACCAAATGCTTTGTGAGTCCAAACTAGAAACAAGAAAAAAGAGAGAGAGACAGAAGCATGTTTTTCCTCTCTCTGTCTGTCTGTCTGTCTGTCTGTCTGTCTCTCTGTCTGTCTCTCTGTCTCTCTCTCTCTCTCTCTCTCTCTCTCTCTCTCTCTCTCTCTCTCTCTTTCTCTCTCTCTCTCTCTCTCTTCATACCGTCAG
This sequence comes from Coryphaenoides rupestris, assembly GCA_002895965.2. Taxonomy (NCBI): domain Eukaryota; kingdom Metazoa; phylum Chordata; class Actinopteri; order Gadiformes; family Macrouridae; genus Coryphaenoides; species Coryphaenoides rupestris. Next base: position 164,016 of record PIJE02001113.1, on the reverse strand, counting down.
AGAGAGCCAAGTCAATGCTGGCATCAAACTTCCTGTTTGCATGATAACTGTCTCTCTCTCTCTCTCTGTTCTTTATCTGGCTTTGACTGTGGAGAGGATGGGGGGTGAGAAAAGAGAGAGAGAGAGAGGGGGGGGGGGGGGTGGGGGAGGGGTGGGGGGTGGGTGTGGGTGCAAGCTGAGGCCTGCACCCTCCCCCCCCCCCCCCCCCCCCCCCAGACGTGACCCCGCCCCCCAGCCAGCCACTCTTTCATAATTTCTGTTGACAAAACAGAAGTGCACACACACACACACACACACAGCAAAACACATACACACACACACACACACCGGCCAGGCCCACACCCGTGGAGTTACAGCGAGGCGACGTGTCGATGGTTTCAGCCGCCACTGGAGTCACTGGTTCCCAGCGAGGCAGTGCTCCGTCCTCACACGGCCCCACAGGGCCCGGACGAGACCCGGGGGGGTGGGGGGGTTGTTTACAGAGGAGCCAGCAAGTCAAAGGAACGGGTGGGTGGGGCCAAATATTTCAGATTTCACATTCCCAGTTTTCTGTGTTCTCTGTCTGCCTGTCTGTCTGCCTTCCTGTCTCTCTGTCTGCCTCTCTGTTTGCCTCTCTGTCTGCCAGTCTCTTTGTCTGCCTGCCTGCATGTCTGTCTGCCTCTCTGTCTGCCTCTCTGCCTTGCATGTCTCTCTGTCTGCATTGCTGTCTCTCTGTCTGGTCTCCCTGTTTGTCTGTCTGTCTGTCTGTCTGTCCCCCTCCACACATAGTACAAAGTAAACCAGTATCTCTGCGTATCAGCCTGTCTCGCTCTCTCTCTCTCCAGTCCAGTCTGTACTCAGAACCTCACCAGGGTCCACACGGTGGGTGGGTGGGTGGCATCGATAACGTCCACAATGGAGTCATAAACAAGTCTGACGGAGGCTCCGGGCTCCCAGGGGGTTAACTGGCGACTGGCCAGGGGCCCGGATGGAGGGAGGGAGCTGGGGGCCAGCATCCGGCCTGCAGGCAGCAGCAGCGGCAGCAGCAGCAGCCTAGTCAGCTCCACTCCGCCCCCCCAACTTAGTGTGACACGGTGGGGCAGGGAGCCAGAACCTCCTCCTCCTCTTACTCCTCTTCCTCGATGTGGAGGAAGTCTCTGACCCCCCCCCCCTCTCCCCTCCCCACCACCACCACCATCACCACCACCACCACCACCACCACCACCACCATCCCTTCCTGTTGCACTGTGTCCCTACAAGGGGGAGGGGGGTGGAGTCTGACCACATCGGGGAGGAGGTGATCGTGGGCGGATGAGGCTTGGGATTTGTCTGGAAGTATAAACCGTATGTATGTGTGTGTGTGTGTGTGTGTGTGTGTGTGTGTGTGTGTGTGTGTGTGTGTGTGTGTACCTATCTCTGAGGTGGTGTGTGTGTGTGTGTGTGTGTCACCTGCAGACAGGGCGAAGGATTAATGTGCTGTTTCTCTCCGTCTGGCAGGTGGAGCAGAGAGAATAATTTGATTTCTGGTCTCGTCTTCCCGTGTGCACGACCGCTATACTCTTCCTCCACCTCCTCCTCCCGCCTGACCCTCCTCTCCCTCTCTACCTCTCTGCTCTGTTCTCTCCGCTCTCGCACACACTATGACCTCAGTACTCTCTCTCTCTCTCTCTCTCCCTCCTATCTCTCTCACTCCCCCTCCTATCTCTCTCACTCTCCCCTCCTATCTCTCTCACTCTCCCTCCTATCTCTCTCGCTCTCCCTCCCTCCCTCCTATCACTCCCTCTCTCTCTCTCTCCCTCCCTCCATCCTATCGCTCGCTCTCTCTCTGTCTATCTCTCTCTCTCTCTCTCCCTCTCTCTCTCTCTCTCTCTCTCTCTGACAAAAATATATTCTCGTCTATTATTGCAAAGCTTTTGTGAAATACCATACTGAGTAACTGACTGCAAAAAACACACGCACGCACGCACACACACTCACACACACACACACACACACACACACACACACACACACACACACACACACACACACACACACACACACACACACACACACACACACACACACACACACACACACACACACACAGCACACACACACACACACACACACACACACACACACACACACACACACGCACACATACACACCACACACACACACACACACACACAGAGTGGTTTGGGTGCGCTTGTAGACCGGGATGCTGCAACAATGTGGCAACAACAAGAAACTGACTCCCGCAAACAAGCCCACCTCAAGCCCAGCAGGAGTCAGAGCCCGTTGCCATGCCAACCGTACCCGTCTGGAGCCCACCTTGTGACGGCGCCAAGTAGACGGACAGTCTGGTCCCGCCCCTCCCCCCTCCCCTCTTCGCTCCGCTCCCTCCTCCCCCCTCCTCGGCCCCCCTCCCCTCTGGAGGTGTGGTCCTATCGGGGCTGAGAGTCTGTAGGCGCAGCACGCACACACACACACACACACACACAGGGCGCAGGCAGGTACATCTGGCACACACACACAGGCCCACAGGCACACGCAAACACAGGCGCACACACAGACCCGTAGACACACACACACACACAAGCACACAAACAACACAACACACACACACACACACGACACACACACAGGCACACACACAAAAGGAGATAATAAGCAACTGTACTCAACAGTGCATATTCATTATGAGGATATTAATGAATATCGGGCGGTGTTATTAATCCGTGTCGTGAAGACTGCACAGGAAACAGCTTAATGAGCTCTGGGTAATAATGGATGCTGCTCACACACACAAGAGCCACAATATGTCCTTTTATTCTCCGTTATGGAGCGTTATAGAGCCTACAGAGAGAGGGTGTGTGTGTATAGGAGGATACTGCTGCAGCCTGGCCACACACACACGCACACACATACTATAGACATACACATATATATAATATTAATATAATTATATATATATATATATGTGTGCAGTATACACGTACATGCACACACGTTCATACATGCATACATACAGACATACATAGACATACGTACATACACTGTGTAGCTTATATACACTTACATACACACACACACACACACACACACACACATACACAACACCAAACACAGCCAAAGGACACCCATGCACACCCATGCACACACAAACACACACACACACACTTACACATATACAGACAGCCGAAAGACACACACACACACACACACACACACACACACAGACACACCCACACACCTCATTTGTGCGCAAACACACACACACAAAATCCAAAACATATACAACATTTCACATATACAGGTAGACAGACAGACAGACACACACACACACACAGACACAACACAGACACAAACACACACACAACCACACACCACACCAGTGGTAGTGTTCCGAGCCATTCATGAACAAGCAAACACAACAAGCACAATGAATACCACACCGAAATACAAAGCTCATCTCAAAAAGCAAAATAGACTCAGTTTCAATAGCTCTCTGATGAGGCTTTTGCGATAAGGCTCGTTTACGTCATATGGCGGCCAGTGGTCGTCGGGTGCCCAGGTTGTTAGCGTGCTCGAGTGCCTCAGTCGGATCGACCCATGATGGAGCACATCCGCGGGGGTAAGGGAGAGCGTAACCATGGCGAGGCCTGGGTGTTTCCATGACACCTTCTGTCATCATCATCGTCGCCAGCGACGAACGACGACGACGGCCAAACGGCCAAGATGTCTCCTGCTCATCTGCCACTGTGTGTCTTGTCCTGTGGTGTGTGTGGGTGTGTTGTGTGTGTAAGTGTGTGTGTGTGCACGTGTTGTTGTTGTTGTGTCGTTGCGTGTGTGTGCTGTGTGTGGTGTGCATGTGTGTTGTGTGGTGTGTGTCGTGTGTTGTGTGTGTCTGTCTGTAAATCTTATTGTAATGTCACTTTGTAATAAAAGTTGTCTACCCAAATGCCAAATGTACATCCACTTAAATATAGTGTGTTGCGTGTGTGTAATGTGGTGTACATGATGTGATTGTGTTGTGCAGTGTGGTGTGTGTGTGTGTCGTGCATGTGTGTTGTGTGCATATTGTGTGTGCTGTCTGTGTGTGTATGTGTGTGTGTATGTGTGCGTGTGTACCGTACCCCCCTCTCCTCCCAGTGCAGGGGGGAAGGAAAGCAGTTCCTCCTCCTTCTCTTCCTCTCCCTCCTCCTCCTCCATTAATGAAACGGAGCTGCTTGTAGACAAGCTGTGTGCTGCCGACCACTAGTATATACTGTAGTTTATGATAGATTAGCGTTCCAGGCGTGGCTTTGTGTGTGTGTGTGTGTTGTGTGTGTGTGTGTGTGTTGCGTGTGTGTGTGTGGGGGGTCAACGCAGACGTTGAGGCATGTGCTTTGTAGCTCATTTTTTTACGTGTGGTTGTGTGTGTTCTCTCTCTCATCTCTCTCTCTCTCTCTCTCTACTCTCTCTCTCTCTCTCTCTCTCTCTCTCTCTCTCTCCTCTGTCTTCTCCTGTCTCTCTCTCCAACTCTCCCTCAACGGTGTCTCAACTCTCCCCCGTCAGCCCGCTGACCGATGGCTTTACCCCATGAATTGGGAAGGCAGATGGGGGCCGCCGGGGGGGGGGGGGGGGGGGGGAGGCAGGGGAAAGGGGGGGGGGAGGAGGGGGGACGGGGCGCTCTAACTTTGTGTGAATCTATGGAGTCGCAAAGTAAACAAGACCTCTACACTCACCCCTGACATGCCTTTCCTATGCACTGAGAGGGTGAGGGGGAGAGAGAGAGAGAGAGAGAAAGAGGAGAGACAGGAGACAGAGACAGAGACAGACCGACAGAGGACAGAGACAGAGACAGACAGAGACAGAGAGAGAAGAGAAGATAGAGGAGACATAGACAGAGACAGAGAGGGAGGGAGAGCGAGAGAGACATAGACAGAGACAGAGAGGGAGGGAGAGAGAGAGGAGAGACATAGACAGAACAGAGAGGAGGAGAGCGAGGAGAGAGAGAAGAGAGAGAGGAGAAAGAGGGAGACGGAGACAGAGACAGAGGGAGGGAGGGAGAGGGGGAGTAGACAGAGACAAGAAAGATGAGAGGGGGGGAGAGAGACAGGACAGAGAGTGGGGGAGAGGGAGGGAGAGCAAGAGAGACCCAGAGAAAAAGAAAGAAAAGAGAGAGAGAGAGAGAAGAGAAGAGAAGGAAAGAGAAGAGAGAGAGAGAAAGGAGGGAGAGAAAGGAGAGAAAGGAGAGAAAGAAAGAGAGCGAGAGAGAAAGGAGAGAGGCAGACAGAGAGAGAGAGAGAGAGAGAGAAGAAGAGAGATAGAGAGAAAACTGCTTAGAGGACAAGACTGCTGTGATTCTGTGTTGTTCCTATTACACACACATCCCTCATGAACCGACCACAACACGATAATCCCTCCCCTCCCCGTCCTGCCTGTCAGTTTACCCTCCGCGGTCGTCTAAAGTCCGTCTGAAAACAATTTAAATACACAAAATATGAAATGTGGCGTAATCCACATGACAAAAAAAACAACAAAAAACAAAAAAACTTGGAAAAAAAAAAGGGGAACCTAACTTGTGCAGAGGTTTCGGGACGCGAGTGCATTTTGAACATTTTGTCATGCGGGCGAACCACGACACGAGAACAACAAACAACAACAACAAAGAAGAAGAAGAAGAAGAAGAAAGAGAGAAGAGAAGAAGAAGAAGAAGAAAAGTCCACAGAGTGGAAACTCAGCGACACATCAGCACATCGCCCGTGGCGACGCGGGAGACGCGCGACTGCGAACGCGAGATAAAAACAATCGTTTGCGTCCACCAGCATCGCAAAACGCTAAAAACATAGGATCTAGGTCCCTCACCTTTGTGTGGTGTGTGGTGGACATGCTACAACAACAACAACAACAATAACAACAACAAGAGAAGAAGAAGAGAAGAAGAAGAAGATGAAAGAAGAAGAAAAAGAAGAGAACAGAATAGTTAAGACAGACAGAGGTTGAGTTTAAATGGAATGTTCTTGCGTGCCGAACACACGATTTAACAGGGGGCCGGAGGACGGGTGGGGTGTGCTAGGGGGGGCTTTTGCACCAGTACTAACTCGCCGGCCGTTAGACACCCCCCCCCGCCCACCCCCCACCGCTCACACTCTACTTTGAACACTCGTACCGCTCGCTGTTTATTTGCTGACTTCTCACATTAAAATCACCACCAACAGCGGGAGATTTTACTGTCCAAACCTCGCCCCACACAACACACCACACACGCACACAGCTTCCTGTCAATTTAATGCATGATCATGTGTGTGGTGTGTAGAGTGATGTGGGTGTGTGTCGTGCGTGGTGTGTGTGGGTCAGTGGGTGGTGTGTGGGTGTGTGTAATGAATGAAGTTTTTCAAACATCGCTAAAATCATGTCAATAGAGAGAGTATTGCGCTGGTTGCCTTAAAAAAACAAAAATTAAAACTTAAAATTAGATTGCGAAGTATAAGTCGTAAGTAAAAAAAGTTGAATTTCCATTAGCCTCTGGTGTGTGTGTGTGTGTGTGTGGGCGTGTGTGTGTGTGTGTGTGGTGTGTGTGTGTGTGTGTGTGTAAGGCAGAAAGTGAAGAAAAGAAGAAAGAAAGAAGACAGAGAAAGAAAGAGTAGAGAAGTGTCCAGAGAGAACATGGGTTTTCAATTGCTGTATATTACACTGTACAAATACACAAATCGGACAGAGAGAGAGAGCAGAGCATCTACAGAGAGAGAGAGAGAGAGAGAGAGAGAGGAGAGAGAGAAGAAAGAGAGAGAGGGAGGGAGGGAAGAGGGAGAGAGAGAGAGAGAGAGAGAGAGAGAGAGAGAGAGAGAGAGAGACACACACACAGAGAGGCAGAGAGAGAGTGGGCTGTTTATTTAGCGGACGAGGAGGGCTCTGACAGACGGACGGGGTGGCTGTGTGTACGTGCGGCCGGCCGGCATTTGAGCGCTATTATTTGAGCGTAATTCATCTGCCAGCCATCCGCCACCTGTTTAGTCAGTGAAAGGTGCCAGAAAATCAGTTTCTAGTAGTGGTGGGCGGACCGATCTAAAATATCGCCGCACCGATACCAACGTTGGTATCGGTACAAATATTTGCGTGATGAGGTCGATACTTCAGTTTCACTTTCTATTCTCGACGTTCCGTACACAACTCCCGTTACATCACAGCGGTTGTGCGTGACGTGCAGACAGCCAATCAGCGCCGTTTGGTGTTGTTTTCCAGCCATAGACCACAATACTGCAAGCTGCCATGTTTGCAGAAAACAAATGAGGTGCTCTCAACTCAAAATTTTAATTTAAAAACATTTCTCAGTTCTCAAGTAATAATTTTGTGCCGATTTCATGTTTGCAAATTGAGTTAGTTAATAAACGTAGTAGTATTTTTTATTTGCCTAAAATCTTTGTCCTGTGTTTCATTATGATCATAATCATGATAACTAATTAAAGGAAAAATCACAAAATCATTCAATGATCATGATCACGATCATCATCATAATTTTCAATAAAATTTGCATATTGATGATGCATTCACTTCATAAATTATGACGCATTGCTCTCCCCTACATGAAAAGCATGGGTATCGGTATCGGCAATACTGGTCCTGTATTTACTTGGCATCGGATCGATACCAAATTTTGCAGTATCGCCCACCGCTAGTCTCTAGTTGACCGCGTCTGCCTCTGTTTAAGCCAATTCAAACTTTAGACTGCTCCCGGCTCGTTCGTTCGTTTCTGACCAATCAGGGGGGCCCGGGCGTTTCTTCTCCGTGATTGGTTGGCGGAATCCATCTTGCCTGTCAATCACAGATGTGTGAAATGCAGCACGTGTCATTCGTGGAGCAACACAGGGAGGGAGGGAGCAGAGAGCGAGAGGACGTTTTCAGTTGTTTAGTTTCAAATTCCTGCCCTCTTCCGCTGTCTCCTGCCCTCTCTTTCCAGCTGTGGTACCTGCAGCACCTTGAAGACGTTTTAAGACTCACCTCAGACGCACAGAAGCACAGATGACCCCAATTAGCTGCTGCTGGTCGGTCTGACTCTGAGCTTCAGGAAACTAATAGTTTGAATGCTTAAGAGGCTGTTGGATTCTTGTGTTGGGTGTAGTCTGGAGGGATGTTAAATTGGTTATGAATGATAATAACAATAATTCGAATGAATGAATATCCCCTTAGTGCAATTTCGTATGGCAAATCTGAATAGTGACAGACTGAAAGATTTGGTAAATCTTTCCAGTAAGAGCTTTATGTAGAAAGGGGTACTTGGCTGAAAAAGTGTCTCAGAGGGGGTAGCCTTCATTAGCAAAAAAAAACTGTTTGGAAAGCACTGATCTGAAAGGTCAGCTGTTTGTGCCTCCTCGTCGACAGCCACCGTGTCTCTGAGAGCGAGGTCATCGTGTCCAACTCGTAAAAAAGCCGCCTCCGACTCAGAGACCGACTTGGTTCTCGTGGAAAACCCGAGAACACGACGCAGCACGACGCCAGGAGGAGCTTGGCTCTGGGACACCGGGAACACCGGCCCGGGGAGAAACATCCGGACATCTCCACCAAAAAAGACTCAAGACTCAGAAACCTCCACCAGCCTCCGTGGACGGGGTCCTGTGTGCTCCACGCTCCGTGCGGCAGCTTCATTAAACAACACGGGGAACCGGGAATTTTGTGACGTTGCCAAACTTAAGCGTCGAGTATCCAGAACGGTAGCACGGTTTTGAAAGGGCCCCGGTGCGGCGGTGAATCCATCCGAGGCCGCGGGACCATTACGCCCAGTACACAGCAGCACACCGTAAGAATGCGCAGCCGGCTATCTGCGTATATAACTTTTAACGAGACGTGTGTTTCCAGCATTTAATTCACACGGGAGGATACAGAAATGAGCTTCATCGCGGTAAATGGACGCCATTTATATGTCGCACTATTATTATCCAAAGCGCTTTACGGCATTGCCTCACGTTCACCCATTCATACAGTCAACCGCGGAAGGTAACAACCAACACGTCAGGAGCGGTTGGGGCTACTAACTGCTACTGAAGACAAGAGAACGGACCCGGGCAAGACTGAATAAATTCGACTCCACAAAACTCCCCAAACCACCCACACCCCCCCCTCCCCCCCCAGTTGAGTCTTTAAATTCCCCAGTTAAACAGCGCTTTGATCCGACGCTCGCTCCAACTAGCCTCGCTGACGATCCAGGCGCATGCAGAGTCTCGGCTAAACTTCACATCTTTAGAGCAATTACAGTTATTTACAGGATGACACACACACACACACACACACACACACACAACTCTGAACTCTGAGCACGGTGGGACGGGGGTGGGAGGGAAGGGGGGCGTGGTGGGTGGACTGGGGGAGGCAGGGGGGCGTGGTGGGTGGATGTGCGGGAGTGACGAGAAGTGAGCACAGAAATAGGCCTGAACTCACCCAGCCATACAGGGTGTGTGTGTGTGTGCATCACTATGAACGTGTGTGTGTGTGCGTGTGTGTGTGTGTGTGTATATATATACCGTATGTTTGAGTGAGTGAGCATGTGTGTATGTGTGTGCGTGTGTACTGCAGCCTACAACCATGAAACTCACATTTGCATAGGTTTCACCACACGGAAACGGACGCCCTTGACGGAGTCACGCTCTTCCAAGAAAGGTACAGCTCACCAAACACAAACACATCACACACACACATACATACACACACACACACACATATATACACACACACTCACACACACAGACACACACACACACACACACACACTGTTAGACTGTCTGCTGCATCTTCAGGGGCTGCGATAGAAGCCAGAATAATTCTTCTCATTAAGGAGTGCATATCTTATCTTTGGTGATTTAGAAAATACTTACTTAAGGAAACACACACCGATTTACTATTCATTCATTTACTATTTATTGAATATTGTCCACAGTTGAAATTAACCAAATTAACCGACAAGAGGGAGATTCAGTCGGTGAGAGGTTCTCCACAACGGCTCTCGAGACATTTCCGTGCTACGTTCCGATTGGTGGATCGACCCGGTGGTTGGCACTCAAAACACGGCATTAGTAGTGACTACGGGTGGAAAGATGAATGATGTTTTATTAAATGTTGCTGTCGGTATGATTTGAGCGCTATTATTTGAGTGTAATTCATCTGCCAGCCATCCGCCACCTGTTTAGTCAGTGAAAGGTGCCAGAAAATCAGTTTCTAGTAGTGGTGGGCGGACCGATCTAAAATATCGCCGCACCGATACCAACGTTGGTATCGGTACAAATATTTGCGTGATGAGGTCGATACTTCAGTTTCACTTTCTATTCTCGACGTTCCGTACACAACTCCCGTTACATCACCAGTGACAGCCAATCAGCGCCGTTTGGTGTTGTTGTACAGCTATAGACCACAATACTGCAAGCTGCCATGTTTGCAGAAAACAAATTAGGTACTCTCAACTCAAAATTTAAATTTAAAAACATTTCTCAGTTCTCAAAGTAATAATTTCGTGCCGATTTCATGTTTGCTAATTGAGTTAGTTAATAAACATAGTAGTATTTTTATTTGCCTAAAATCTTTGTCCTGTGTTTCATTATGATCATAATCATGATAACTAATTAAAGGAAAAATCACAAAATCATTCAATGATCATGATTCACGATCATCATCATAATTTTCAATAAAATTTGCATATTGATGATGCATTCACTTCATAAATTATGACGCATTGCTCTCCCCTACATGAAAAGTATTGGTATCGGTATCGGCAATACTGGTCCTGTATTTACTTGGCATCGGATCGATACCAAATTTTGCAGTATCGCCCCCCCCCTAGTCTCTAGTTGACCGCGTCTGCCTCTGTTTTAAGCCAATTCTAACTTTAGACTGCTCCCGGCTCGTTCGTTCGTTTTGTGACAATCAGGGGGGGCCCGGGCGTTTCTTCTCCGGTGATTGGTTCGGGGAATCCATCTTGCCTGTCAATCACAGATGTGTGAAATGCAGCACGTGTCATTCCGTGGAGCAACACAGGGAGGGAGGGAGCAGAGAGCGAGAGGACGTTTTGAGTTGTTTAGTTTCAAATTCCTGCCCCTCTTCCGCTGTCTCCTGCCCTCTCCTTCCAGCTGTGGTACCTACAGCACCTTGAAGACGTTTTAAGACTCACCTCAGACACACAGAAGCACAGATGACCCCAATTAGCTGCTGCTGGTCGGTCCTGACTCTGAGCTTCAGGAAACTAATAGTTTGAAATGCTTAAGAGGCTGTTGGATTCTTGTGTTGGGTGTAGTCTGGAGGGATGTTAAATTGGTTATGAATGATAATAACAATAATTCGAATGAATGAATACCCCCTTAGTGCAATTTCGTATGGCAAATCTGAATAGTGACAGACTGAAAGATTTGGTAAATCTTTCCAGTAAGAGCTTTATGTAGAAAGGGGTACTTGGCTGAAAAAGTGTCTCAGAGGGGGTAGCCTTCATTAGTAAAAAAAAAACTGTTTGGAAAGCACTGATCTGAAAGGTCAGCTGTTTGTGCCTCCTCGTCGACAGCCACCGTGTCTCTGAGAGCGAGGTCATCGTGTCCAACTCGTAAAAAGCCGCCTCCGACCAACTTGGTTCTCATGGAAAACCCAGGAGGAGCTTGGCTCTGGGACACCAGGAACACCGGCCCGGGGAGAAACATCCGGACATCTCCACCAAAAAAGACTCAAGACTCAGAAACCTCCACCAGCCTCCGTGGACGGGGTCCTGTGTGCTCCACGCTCCGTGCGGCAGCTTTATTAAACAACACGGGGAACCGGGAATTTTGTGACGTTGCCAAACTTAAGCGTCGAGTATCCAGAACGGTAGCACGGTTTTGAAAGGGGTGGGGGGGGGGGGAGTAGGGGGGTTAGCCCAATAGCTTAGCTCCATAATCTCACGTTTCACACCAACCCGCCCGAGAGTAATCATAAGTATATAACGACATTATCTGTGTTTGCTTAGACCTGGCTGATCAATTTCTGACTCAACGCCACACGCTGACACGCGCGTGTGTGCGTGTGTGCGTGTGTGCGTGCGCGCGTGTGTGTGCGTGTGAGTTAAGTACACATTTCTCAACAAAGAGAGAGAGGGAGAGAGAGGGCGAGAGAGATAGAATGAGAGGCAGCGATAGATAGAATAGGAAGAGGGAGAGATTTAAATGGAGACATTCCTGTGCGCCGATGCCTTCTGTAAAGTAGAGCAGAGGCGACACGCAAGAGCCCTGATAAGATAAAGGGATGGCGTCCGTCCTCATCCATCACCTTCAACCCAAAACACGAGAAGGGAAAAAAAATGGATTCCCCACACACACACACACACGCACCACGCACACACCACACACACACACACGACTGACACCCAACCAACAACACAGACAGTGTGCTGCTGTGATACCCCGCGACCAAACAAATATTAATTATTCTAATACGATAATACAAAAAGAATTGAAACGCAACACTGTCTGACCACACGCCCCTACATACGTAAACAGAGCGGCACCCTGCAGCCCTGGATAGCCTCAGAGCGAGGCAGTAATCACCCCTCGGGTCCCGCGCCGCCTGTGTCATCAAACTGGGGAAGATGGTTGTTTTAAAACAGTCTGCGGGGACCTATCATTTATGCAGGAGAGTAACGCATTATCACACCACAAAATACACACACACACACGCACACACACACACGCACACACGCAACACACACACACACACACCACACACCAAGACTGATCTATTAAAATTGTAGCAAGGCTAACACATGGACCTATTTAAAGGACAGCCAATGGAGAGCCAGCGGAGGGAGACACAGACACTGTTCAGTCACACACACACACACACACGTGCAGACACACACACACACACAGACACACACACACACTCCTCAGTTAGTGTGTGTGTTTGTGTGTGTGTGTGTGTGTTTGTGTGTGTGTGTGCCAAGGTAAGAGCAATGAGTGAAGTGAGCGAGTCTTTTTTTGCTCTTTCTGAATAGGTTTGTTAGTCGATACGTCGCACAAAGAAACTCGTATTTTCCCCCGCCTCGGCGTAAGTAGACTCGACATGACGAGAACAAGAGAAGAGAACGCCGTTTGTTAACACACACTTTGCGACGGCCTTCCCCCGACTGGTAACTGCTAACTGGCTTTTTACCGTCAACAAACTGGCGCCGTTTAGAGAATAACTCGGAGGAGGAAGTGAGATAGTGGCAGGAATTGACCGCTTGCGAGCAGATTGTGTTTGCGTGTTTGTTTCGACGAAAAGTGCATTGGGTTTGTATGCGTGACACGATCGTGAACCGTTGTTTACACGCCGGCCCTTCAACAAACAACAATGTACGCTTGTATGTATGTTAAGTCCCACAAGCGGTGGAATAGCGTTTGCATTATGCTTCTTCACAAAGCGCACAAGGCTATGCACTCTTCGATTGTGGAAAGTTCTATCCCTCTCTTTCATCGGTGAACAAAGATGCTTTCCTTTGGTCCTTTCCTGCACACCGAATCGACCCCTTTAGGCTACGAGGCCGGGGAGACACCACCATACAGGCTTCGTTAGCGTAATATGGTCAATCAATACAGGCCCGCCTCCGCCCCCCCCCCCCCCGAGCCCCCGCCCCCCTGCTGATGGTCATGCTGCTGCCACGGCAACGGACCGACAGAAAACAACAGCCGACAACAATCCAGTCATACTCTCGACAAACAAACAAAGCAGGTCACCCCCCGCCCCTCCCGGCGGTGTTCTCAATGCACACACACACACACACACACCCACACACACACACACACAAGATCCGCATGTAGGACTCTGATGACGAACGTCTACGTGAGGCGCCCGCGCGTCGCCGCTGCTGCACGTGGACACTTAACAGCGAAGGGAGAGAGAGGGAGAGAGACAGAGAGAGAGAGAGAGAGGGGGAGAGGGAAGAGAGAGAGAGCGAAGAGAGAGAGAGAGAGAGAGAGAGAGAGAGAGAGAGGAAGAGAGGGGAAGAGAGAGAGAGAGAGAGAGAGAGAGAGAGAGAGAGAGAGAGAGAGAGAGAGAGAGAGAGAGAGAGAGAGAGAGAGAGAGAGAGAGAGAGAGACACACACACAGAGAGAGAGAGAGAGAGAGAGAGAGAGAGAGAGAGAGAGAGAGAGAGAGAGAGAGACAGAGAGAGAGAGAGAGCGAGTGAGAGATAGAGAGAGACACAGAGAGAGAGAGAGACACAGAGAGTGAGACACAGAGAGCGAGAGAGAGAGACAAACACAGAGAGAGACAGAGAGCGAGAGACAGCGAGAGACAGAGAGAGAATCTCCTTTCCTCTTCACATTTAAAACACTTGCAGTCTTGCGGGACAGCCTGCTCACAGAGACAGATCACCTTACCTCTCCCGCCCTCCCTCTCCATCCATCTCCCTCGTTATCTCTGCATCCATCTCCCTCTCTCGTCATGAGTCCTACATGCGGATCTTGTTGTGTGTGTGTGTGTGTGTGTGTGTGTGTGTGTGTGCATTGAGAACACCGCCGGGAGGGGCGGGGGGGTGACCTGCTTTGTGTTTGTCGAGAGTATGACTGATTGTTGTCGGCTGTTTGTTTCTGTCGGTCCGTTGCCGTGGCAGCAGCATGACCATCAGCAGGAGGCGGGGCTCGGGGGGGGGAGGCGGGGCCTGTATTGATTGACCTATTACGCTAACGAAGCCTGTATGGTGTGTGTCTCCCCGGCCTCGTAGCCTAAAGGGTCGATTCGTGTGCAGGAAAGGACAAAGAAAGCATCTTTGTCACCGATGAAAGAGAGGATAGAACTTTACAATCGAGATGCATTAGCCTTGTGTGCTTTGTGAAGAAGCATAAGCAACGCTATTCACCGCTTGTGGACTTAACATACATACAAGCGTACATTGTTGTTGTTGAAGGCCGGCGTGTAAACACGGTTCACGATCGTGTCACGCATACAAACCCAATGCACTTTTTCGTCGAACAAACACGCAAACACAATCTGCTCGCAAGCGGTCAATTCCTGCCACTATCTCACTTCCTCCTCGAGTTTATTCTCTAAACGGCGCCAGTTTGTTGACGGTAAAAAGCCAGTTAGCAGTTACCAGTCGGGGGAAGGCCGTCGCAAAGTGTGTGTTAACAAACGGCGTTCTCTTCTCTTGTTCTCGTCATGTCGAGTCTACTTACGCCGAGGCGGGGAAAATACGAGTTTCTTTGTGCGACGTATCGACTAACAAACCTATTCAGAAAGAGCAAAAAAGACTCGCTCACTTCACTCATTGCTCTTACCTTGGCACACACACACACAAACACACACACACACACACAAACACACACTAACTGAGGAGTGTGTGTGTGTGTCTGCACGTGTGTGTGTGTGTGTGACTGAACAGTGTCTGTGTCTCCCTCCGCTGGCTCTCCATTGGCTGTCCTTTAAATAGGTCCATGTGTTAGCCTTGCTACAATTTTAATAGATCAGTCTTGGTGTGTGTGTGTGTGTGTGTGTGTGCGTGTGTGCGTGTGTGCGTGTGTGCGTGTGTGTGTGTGTATTTTGTGGTGTGATAATGCGTACTCTCCTGCATAAATGATAGGTCCCCGCAGACTGTTTAAAACAACCATCTTCCCCAGTTTGATGACACAGGCGGCGCGGGACCCGAGGGGTGATTACTGCCTCGCTCTGAGGCTATCCAGGGCTGCAGGGTGCCGCTCTGTTGTGTACGTATGTATGGGCGTGTGTCAGACAGTGTGCGTTTCAATTCTTTTGTATTATCGTATTAGAATAATTAATATTTGTTTTGGTCGCGGGGTATCACAGCAGCACACTGTCTGTGTTGTTGGTTGGGTGTCAGTCGTGTGTGTGTGTGTGTGTGTGTGTGTGTGTGCGTGTGTGTGTGTGTGTCGAATCCATTTTTTTTCCCTTCTCGCTGTTTTGGGTTGAAGGTGATGGATGAGGACGGACGCCATCTTTATCTTATCAGGGCTCTTGCGTGTCGCCTCTGCTCTACTTTACAGAAGGCATCGGCGCACAGGAATGTCTCCATTTAAATCTCTCCCTCTCCTATTGTATCTATCGCTGCCTCTCATTCTATCTCTCTCGCCCTCTCTCTCCCTCTCTCTCTTTGTTGAGAAATGTGTACTTAACTCACACGCACACACACGCGCGCGCACACACACGCACGTGCACACACACACACACGCGCGTGTCAGCGTGTGGCGTTGAGTCAGAAATTGATCAGCCAGGTCTAAGCAAACACAGATAATGTCGTTATATACTTATGATTACTCTCGGGCGGGTTGGTGTGAAACGTGAGATTATGGAGCTAAGCTATTGGGCTAACCCCCCTACTCCCCCCCCCCCCCCCTTTCAAAACCGTGCTACCGTTCTGGATACTCGACGCTTAAGTTTGGCAACGTCACAAAATTCCCGGTTCCGTGAGATGATACATACAGCATATAGTTAGTCCCATGAGACATGAGTAGTATCAAACCAAGCATTGGTTTTGGACTGATGTCTTTCGGTGGAACAACCTGCCCAGAATGTTCCTCTGTAACACAACACAAAATGGAAGACTCTGGTTCAGATCGTGTGGTGTTCTATCGACACCAGCTGTGTCGAGGTACACGCATGAAGCAAAACCCAAGGACCTCAACTCGTTGAAGTTCAGGCTTCTAATACGCCTCCTTTCTTTTGGAGTCATGGTTTTTGTGCTAACCTCCACAGCCCACAGAGTTCTGAGAGTGTGCATGAACCTGCATGTCTGGCCGGAGAATTGTCGACCGGGATGTAATATCATCTCTAGTCGGGGCACGGCCCGGCTGCCCGCTCAGGTGACGTGCAGGTGACTGCTTGTTTGACTCTGTTGGGTGGAGGAGGACTCGGTCCAGAAGGCTATAGGCCTACAAGGTGAGCTGGGGCGTGGGAGAGCTGGTGGTGGTGGGTGGATGCCCATGCTTCGTCTCACAAATCAGATCTGGTGGCAGACAAGCTCAAATCTGTGTAAACTTGAGTTTCTTTCGCTTTAAATTAGTTTTGGCCAATAATGTCCCTGGGGGGGCGTGGATCTCGAGGCGCACATTACACGGAATGGGTCTCGACTGTCCAACCTGTCCAGCACGACCACAACAAACATAATAGGGCTGAGAAAAAAACCTAATGCCCGTCGATTATGCTGTCGTGACTCCAATCTTTCAAAAAAGAAAAACAAATTACTACTATTCTCTCGTCAAAAACTTGTACGTGGAATTGGAAACAGGTTTCAGGATGTTCCCATGCGATCTCACGGTCAGTGTCTTTGTCATGTCCAGCTCGTATGGAGTTCGTATGACCTTGCCATGAAGGAATTTTAAGATACTAGAATTTCCAACAAAGGACTGATAACTCAAATGGTCATCTTCCCATTGACGGTATCCCTCCTTGGCCAACTGCGAACGCAAACTCGACCAGTACTAAACTGGACAAACTAAAGGCTGTAAAGGTTTAACATCAAACCTGTGCAGAAGAGAAATGCAATCCTCTGAAACCTCCATCTTGAGACTCTCCAGAGTGAGTTATCTCCATGTTCAAATCTATGAAACTGTATAGAGCTACTGGTAATGTTTGGTATATTTAAATGATAGCTGAGTCATGATTGATACATGTTCCGTCAACGGACCAGTCATTGACGCACGAGTTGAGTCAACTCTCTGTCAGAGGAAATGGGCAGTGAACAAACTCTTCTCAACACGACACAAGGTTCTCAGTAGAGCACAGACTTCTGCCAAGGAGTCAGCTTGATGGAAGTTGGCCTGCCATGGAGGGGAACGATTGGCAGCTCTGAGCTGAGTCTGATGAGACCCCACAAGACCCCCTGTTAGAAAACAGTAAGAGGTCAGGGCTGGGTTGAGGTAACGCAACAATCATCACGGAACCATGACAAACCTTCCACCATAGGTTTTTGGTGCCGTAAATGGTTACGTAAATCTATGGGAAGGAGTTCACCGTTCTATGATATGTCACGCACACTGACATGCCTCGGTTTGGCTGATTGGCATGAAAAGTTAGTCACTTTATACTGGCAACCTAGACACCAAACTTTGTGCAAATCCGTGCTCAACTTTTGGAGATATCTCACTCCCAGACGAGACATATGTCACGCTTCCTATCAGTCCCCCTTTTGGCCGATTGACATGAATGGGGGCACTGAGACCGAGATCACCGATTACACTGGCGACAGCCAATGATATGATCATTTAAGATCAAGAACGACCAATGGG
>PIJE02001113.1:138346-140846 GCA_002895965.2 Coryphaenoides rupestris | reverse complement strand
TAACCTCACCTCATGGGCTCATTTCCAATAATGTCCAGTTCAACGAACTTCAACTTGGCGTGTGCTATAGCTTATGGATAATTGCAATTTTGATTTGGATCATTGCACATCGATAGATGCTCCAACCCTTTTTGTTATAGTGGCAGTAGTCGCTGTAGGCTACATGTAACAAGTTCCATTACAGATTAAAGACTCCGACCCACTGTTCGACTTTTAAAATTGGGCCCGACTTCAGCGGAATACACAACACGACAGTCTAGGACCTTGCGGGCATATGCGGGGTTACACACATGAAGACTCTGGACTATCTGATTATCTGCACTGTCTCTGAAAAGGGAACCCACTCCCAGTTCGTTACCCTTTTCTACCCTCTTGACCTCACATCCCATTGGCCAGTCTTGACCTCAGACCCCATTGGTCGTTCTTGATCTTAAATGATCATATCATTGGCTGTCGCCAGTGTAATCGGTGATCTCGGTCTCAGTGCCCCCATTCATGTCAATCGGCCAAAAGGGGGACTGATAGGAAGCGTGACATATTTCTCGTCTGGGAGTGAGATATCTCCAAAAGTTGAGCACGGATTTGCACAAAGTTTGGTGTCTAGGTTGCCAGTATAAAGTGACTAACTTTTCATGCCAATCAGCCAAACCGAGGCATGTCAGTGTGCGTGACATATCATAGAACGGTGAACTCCTTCCCATAGATTTACGTAACCATTTACGGCACCAAAAACCTATGGTGGAAGGTTTGTCATGGTTCCGTGATGATTGTTGCGTTACCTCAACCCAGCCCTGACCTCTTACTGTTTTCTAACAGGGGGTCTTGTGGGGTCTCCATCAGACTCAGCTCCGAGGCTGCCAATCGTTCCCCTCCATGAGCAGGCGCAACTTCATCAAAGCTGACTCCTTGTGGGCAGAAGTCATGTGCTCTACTGAGAACCTTGTGTCGTGTTGAGAAGAGTTTGTTCACTGCCCATTTTTCCTCTGACAGAGAGTTGACTCAACTCGATGCGTCATATGACTGAGTCCGTTGACTGGAACATGTATCAATCATGAACTCAGCTATCATTTTAAATATACCAAAGCATTGCCAGTAGCTCTAATAGAGTTTTCATAGATTTTGAACATGGAGATATTTGTCACAGAACCTCGGTGACAACTCATCTGGATAGTCTCAAGAGGAGGTTTCCAAGAGGATTGCATTTCTCTTCTGCACAGGTTTGATGTTAAACCTTTACAGCCTTTAGTTTGTTCCAGTTAGTACTGGTCGAGTTTGCGTTCGCAGTTGGCCAAGGAGGGATACCGTCAATGGGAAGATGACCATTTGAGTTATCAGTCCTTTGTTGGAAATTCTAGTATCTTAAAATTCCTTCATGGCAAGGTCATACGAACTCCATACGAGCTGGACATGACAAAGACACTGGACCGTGAGATCGCATGGGAACATCCTGAAACCTGTTTCCAATTCCACGTACAAGTTTTTGACGAGAGAATAGTAGTAATTTGTTTTTCTTTTTTGAAAGATTGGAGTCACGACAGCATAATCGACGGGCATTAGGTTTTTTTCTCAGCCCTATTATGTTTGTTGTGGTCGTGCTGGACAGGTTGGACAGTCGAGACCCATTCCGTGTAATGTGCGCCTCGAGATCCACGCCCCCCAGGGACATTATTGGCCAAAACTAATTTAAAGCGAAAAGAAACTCAAGTTTACACAGATTTGAGCTTGTCTGCCGTCAGATCTGATTTGTGAGACGAAGCATGGGCATCCACCCACCACCACCAGCTCTCCCACGCCCCAGCTCACCTTGTAGGCCTATAGCCTTCTTGGACCGAGTCGTCCTCCACCCAACAGAGTCAAACAAGGCAGTCACCTGCACGTCACCTGAGCGGGCAGCCGGGCCGTGCCCCGGGACTAGAGATGATATTACATCCCGGTCGACAATTCTCCGGCCAGACATGCACGTTCATGCACACTCTCAGAACTCTGTGGGCTGTGGAGGTTAGCACAAAAACCATGACTCCAAAAGAAAGGAGGCGTATTAGAAGCCTGAACTTCAACGAGTTGAGGTCCTTGGGTTTTGCTTCATGCGTGTACCTCGACACAGCTGGTGTCGATAGAACGCCACACGATCTGAACCAGTCTTCCATTTTGTGTTGTGTTACAGAGGAACATTCTGGGCAGGTTGTTCCACCGAAAGACATCAGTCCAAAACCAATGCTTGGTTTGATACTACTCATGTCTCATGGGACTAACTATATGCTGTATGTATCATCGTTCATGCCAAGAAACCTGAGAAAGAAGAAGAGAGAGAAGACGAATGAGACAACAGAGGGAAGTGGCCGACTCCAAGGTGCTTTCCTCAGCTGAAGGTGCAGTTAAGGCGCGGGTGTGATGCCAGTTGTGCGAGCTCAACTCTGCCTGCGAGGTCGACACCAACAAATGTGTGACGCCTGTGGCTCCTTCATTATTTCGAGGCAGAATGTGAAAATTCAGCAGTTTG
>PIJE02001113.1:125581-135836 GCA_002895965.2 Coryphaenoides rupestris | reverse complement strand
TCTCTCTCTCTCTCTCTCCCCCCCACCACCATCCCACCCGCTCTCCTTCTCTCCCACTAACCAGCTAAATATTTTATCAGCTGGCAAAAGAACCAACACACCCCAAGGCCGTAGCCCTTCTCTCTCTCTCTCTCTCTCTCTCTCTCTCTCTCTCTCTCTCCTCTCTCCCTTGTTTGTTTCTTTTATTTCGAGAAAAAAAACAGTGTGTGCACGCGTGTGTGCGTGAATGTGTGGGTGTTTATGTGTGTGTGTGTGTGTGTGTGTGTGGGTGTTTATGTATGTGTGTGTGTGTGTGTGTGTGTGTGTGTGTGTGTGGGTGTGTGTTGTTGTGTGTGTGTGTGTGTGTGTGTGTGTGTTTATGTGTTGGGGTAACGTGGTGAGTTTTCTTTTCTTTTGTTTTTTATGTCCACAAACCCACAGCCCTTGGATTGGTCGCGGTGACCCTTTTAAGTTGTTCTTTTTGTCTTCGTCTTGCTTGTTTTTCTTACTCTCTCTCTCTCTCTCTTCTCCTGCTCTCCCTCCCTCCCTCCCTCCCTCCCTCCCTCCCTCTCGCTGGCTGTGTCTCCCCCCCCCCCCCCCGCCCGTTCCACCGTGTGCATCGTATGTGGCGCGTGTGCGTGTGCGTGTGCATGTGCGGTTCAGCGCTGGATGAACGACCTTGAGCGGGGCGCACACGAGGGCTGGCTGTGTTGCCATGGCAACGGATGCAACAGCACTCTCTCTCTCTCTCTCTCTCTCCCCTGAATTTTAGCGGGAGTCGCCACGTTAATAAAACGACTCCCTCCCTCCCTCCTCCTCCTTTCCTCCCCCTTCTTCCCCTCCCCTCCCTCCCTCCCTCCATCCCTCTCCCTCTACCCTCCCTTTCTCCTCTCTATCCCTCCCTCCCTCTCTCTCCGTCCTCCCCATCCCTCCCTCTCTGTCCTCTCCATCCCATCCCTCCCTCTCTCTCCGTCCTCTCCATCCCTCCCTCCCTCTCCCTCTCCATCCCTCCCTCCCACCCTCTCCCTCCCTACCTCCCTCCCTCCCTCTCATCCCTCCCTCCCACCCTCTCCCTCCCTACCTCCCTCCCTCCCACCCTCTCCCTCCCTACTCCTCTCCATCCCTCCCTCCCTCCCTCCTCCTCTCCATCCCTACCTACCTCCCCCTCCCTGTAACACAGATGCACCTGTATATTCACACACAAAAGAAACGCGGCGCCGCTGTGTGTGAACAATATGTTTGATAGAAGTCTAGACAGACATGCAAGCAGCGGCGAGGAAGAGGATGAGGAAGAGGTCTACTCTCGCGTCTCACACGCTGCCTCGCCGACGCATGCGCACACACACACCACACACACACACACACACACACCGAAAACACCACACACACACACACACACACGCACGACCATGTGCACGCATTTTAGCACGTCGCAATCGGCTCACCTCCGAATAATTTAAGTGCAGCTGACTTAACTTATTTAGCCGGAGTGCTCCGATTAAGACTTAGACGGGGATTAGGTCTTTGGCGCAAATTAATTATTTGTCATGAAAAAAGAGAGGCATGGGAAAATATGAAGGCTGCTGGGGGGATAGACCAGAGTAGACGATGACAGAGACAGAGAGAGCAGCAGAGGCAGAGAGACAGAGAGCAGAGAGAGAGAGAGAGAGAGAGAGAGAGAGAGAGAGAGAGGAGAGAGAGGCAGAGGAAGATTTGATGATGAGTACTTGACATTCCCCTCACAGAAGAAAACAGTGCTCAGGAGGAACACGAGGAAGGCGAGGACATGAGCTGCAAGGAGGGTTCCTGCGGGAGCGACGGCAGGAGACGATCCCAGAGTCTAAAGACATTACCGCCGCACTGATTCACACGCGCACACACAGAAAACACACACGGAATCACACACAGAAACACACACGCACGCACACACACACACACAGAAAAACACACACAGAAACACACACGGGAATCACACACAGAAACACACACGCACGCCACACAACAACACACACAGAAACACACACGCACGCACACACACACAGAAAACACACAGAAACACACACGCATGCAATGACACATAGAAAACACACGCGCACACACACACAGAAACACACACGCACGCACACACACACATAGAAACACACACACGCGCACACACCATAGAAACACACGCCGGCCACACACAGAAACACGCACGCATGCACGCACGTGTTTCAAACTGTTTCTCAGAGCTACAATAATGGCGTCCGATTCTGATGATGAACAGACACACTCTAATTGTTATACAAATAACATCAATAACATTACTATTACTAATAATAATAATATAGTTTAAGTTTTTGGGGGTTTCGTGTGTGGGCTAGATGCTGCCTGGTGGTGTCTTATTCACTCTTCAGCGATGGGTCTCCGTTTTCACTTTCACTCGCGCAAAAATGTAATAACACTTTTTTGTTTTTTGTTTTTTTCTATTCAACGTAGAAATAAGACTCAAAACAGGATTTTGCCTGAGCGAGAGAATAAGGAAGTGAGATTCACTGCCGCCTGCCTGCATGCGGCAAAAGTTGTTCACGGCGCTCAGGCTACGACAGCCGTACGAAAAACAACAGCAGAACAAGACGGTAGGTTAGGTCGTGTTTTTGGGCCGTTTAATTGCCAGCTTGGCAGGCGTTGCATCATCATCACAACGTACGTGTCATCGAATAGTGTCATCGTACAATTCAGGGTAAATCAGTCGCCGCACGTGCAATGAGACGTAAATAACTGACGGCAGGTATTTGAAGGTGAAGTTATGCGAAACAATTTCGTATATATATATATTAGTAGCATGTGTGAATGGTGCTCCGTCCCTGATCTCCTCCACCGGCTTCCCCTTCTATCCATCCATCTCTCCATCCGCTGAGTGTATCTTTTCATCCGTCCGTCCGCTGGTGAGCGGCGATATCGTACCATCCTCTCCTCTCTCGCTGTGACCTCACAGTCTGCCCTCGAATAAAACGATCCGACACGCTCTTTAACTAGCAGACGCACACACGGTGTCGAGCCGCCTTCAACTCCGTACGCCTTATCAGTTATCGGTTATCACACACGCTCACACTCCAACGCAGACAGTAAAACCGCCAGCAACAATAGTTGAACGGAGACGCGGTTAGGAAAGTGTTTAGTGTGACACAGTTCATCTTAGTTCCACTTCACACTTTTTGTTCAAGCCGGGCAAACCTTTAATTCAGCCCGTTTTGAATCGACACGGAATAATTCAGAGACGGCTCAATAACGCTGAGTAGGGTGATCACACAACTCGAGCGAATGTCTTCGAAAAGAGAAGGCATCTGTCCCTGGTGTCTGTAGCGTACTGTACTGTCACGTACCGGCCAAGGTCTTCCACGCACAAAGGGTTTGGACAATAAGCACAAAACTACCCCATAAGTCATCTAAAAACAGCGGCATATGCTAACAGCATATGTCTTGCCCTTTACAGTATGTCTCCAGTACTCTGCAGTCTGTGGTTCTATTGCCATGTTGTGATTCATGTGTGTGAACGTACGATTCATTTTGTAACTTAATTATTAATGTGTCATTATTCCACAACTTCCAGACTGCTTTTCATTTTGACCAATTAGGATGATGGATTCCATCTGCCCTCGTATACTACTCTTCGAGCCATTTCATTCGCCAGGGCTTTTAATTGTGGCCAACTACCTAAAATGAGTAACAACACAAAGACGATAGCATCTTGCGGCTCAATCCATGCCTCGCGGGCAGAGCGCCGTCGTCATCCAGCTGGACCAATGACAGCGAAAGAGAAATGAGCTAATCCCCTGTTTACTAACATGCAGCCGCCTGCCACCACCACCGGTCGGTCCTGCAGACACACGGAGGAGTCAGGAGACCAGACAGTCAAGGGGCCTGACTCACAGACAAATTCACAGGAATAAATGACGAAAAATGTACAATTACAATGTAAAACAAAGATCACAAAGAAGCCGAGGACGAGCAGAGGGTTAAAAAACATGAAGAGCAGAGTTTGTGTGTGACCTGCACGGAGGTCTGAGGCCACAAAGCAAACAGGTGAGGCCAATTGAGTGGAGCTACACACACGCTAACAATGGACGGTTATAACAATAGATCAGGAAGGAGACAAAGAGACTAAACCACTGCGAGGTAGAACTCCAGCAGGTGCCCCGCCCCTCCTCCCCCCCCCCCCCCTCCCCCTTTCCCACACATGCACACCACATACACACACGTGTGCACACACACACACGCACGCACACACACACACACACACACACACGCACACACACACACACAGACACACACATACACACACACATGCACATACACACACACACACACACACACACACACGTGAGGCTGGTGAGTGGGTTCTCTGCAGCTCTGCCCCATCAGGATAATCCGCAGCAAAAAGACACCCGACCCCCTGCCTCTAACCTCTGTCCCCTAGCCTCCGCCGCTAACCTCTGTCCCCTAGCCTCCGCCGCTAACCTCTGTCCCCTAGCCTCCGCCGCTAACCTCTGTCCCCTAGCCTCCGCCGCTAACCTCTGTCACCTAGCCTCCGCCGCTAACCTCTGTCACCTAGCCTCCGCCGCTAACCTCTGTCCCCTAGCCTCCGCTGCTAACATCTGTCCCTAGCCTCCGCCGGCTAACCTCTGTCCCTAGCCTCCACCGCTAACCTCTGTCACCTAGCCTCCGCCGCTAACCTCTGTCCCCTAGCCTCCGCCGCTAACCTCTGTCCCCTAGCCTCCGCCGCTAACCTCTGTCACTAGCCTCCGCCGCTAACCTCTGTCACCTAGCCTCCGCCGCTAACCTCTGTCACCTAGCCTCCGCCGCTAACCTCTGTCACTAACCTCTGTCACCTAGCCTCCACCGCTAACCTCTGTCCCCTAGCCTCCGCCGCTAACCTCTGTCACTAGCCTCTGCCGCTAACCTCTGTCACCTAGCCTCCGCCGCTAACCTCTGTCCCCTAGCCTCCGCTGCTAACATCTGTCCCTAGCCTCCACCGCTAACCTCTGTCCCCTAGCCTCCGCCGCTAACCTCTGTCCCCTAGCCTCCGTCGCTAACCTGTCACCTAGCATCCGCCGCTAACCTCTGTCCCCTAGCCTCCGCCGCTAACCTCTGTCCCCTAGCCTCCGCCGCTAACCTCTGTCCCCTAGCCTCCGCCGCTAACCTCTGTCCCCTAGCCTCCGCCGCTAACCTCTGTCACCTAGCCTCCGCCGCTAACCTCTGTCACCTAGCCTCCGCCGCTAACCTCTGTCCCCTAGCCTCCGCTGCTAACATCTGTCCCTAGCCTCCGCCGCTAACCTCTGTCCCCTAGCCTCCACCGCTAACCTCTGTCACCTAGCCTCCGCCGCTAACCTCTGTCCCCTAGCCTCCGCCGCTAACCTCTGTCCCCTAGCCTCCGCCGCTAACCTCTGTCACTAGCCTCTGCCGCTAACCTCTGTCACCTAGCCTCCGCCGCTAACCTCTGTCACCTAGCCTCCGCCGCTAACCTCTGTCACTAACCTCTGTCACCTAGCCTCCACCGCTAACCTTGTCCCCTAGCCTCCGCCGCTAACCTCTGTCACTAGCCTCTGCCGTTAACCTCTGTCACCTAGCCTCCGCCGCATAACCTCTGTCCCCTAGCCTCCGCTGCTAACATCTGTCCCTAGCCTCCACCGCTAACCTCTGTCCCCTAGCCTCCGCCGCTAACCTCTGTCCCCTAGCCTCCGTCGCTAACCTGTCACCTAGCATCCGCCGCTAACCTCTGTCCCCTAGCCTCCGCCGCTAACCTCTGTCCCCTAGCCTCCGCTGCTAACATCTGTCCCTAGCCTCCGCCGCTAACCTCTGTCCCCTAGCCTCCGCCGCTAACCTCTGTCCCCTAGCCTCCGTCGCTAACCTGTCACCTAGCATCCGCTGCTAACCTCTGTCCCCTAGCCTCCGCCGATAACCTCTGTCACCTAGCCTCTGCCACTAACCTCTGTCACCTAGCCTCCGCTGCTAACCTCTGTCCCCTAGCCTCCGCTGCTAACCTCTGTCCTCTAGCCTCCGCTGCTAACCTCTGTCCTCTAGCCTCCGCTGCTAACATCTGTCCCTAGCCTCCGCCGCTAACCTCTGTCCCCTAGCCTCCGCCGCTAACCTCTGTCACCTAGCCTCCGCCGCTAACCTCTGTCACCTAGCCTCCACCGCTAACCTCTGTCCCCTAGCCTCCGCCGCTAACCTCTGTCACTAGCCTCCGCCGCTAACCTCTGTCACCTAGCCTCCGCCGCTAACCTCTGTCACCTAGCCTCCACCGCTAACCTCTGTCACCTAGCCTCCGCCGCTAACCAATATCCCATCTTCCGTTCGACAAACATCATGCAGCCACCGATGTCAAGCCCATCAGCTCTGTTCAGCTCCGCGACCGGGGGGGCCGGGGGGTCGGGGGGGCGAGGGGCCGGGGGGCCGGGACCCCCAGCGGATGTGCACCCACCCACACCCACCCACCCACACCCATCCACCCTGGTGTGGTGTATGTGACGGGCACTGTGACTGTAACTGTAGTTTAGACCGAGGCTACACCGTGACCAACCGGTGGTCTGCAAGGCAGAGACGTCTCCACACACCCCCCCCACACACACACACACACCCACACACACACACAGACACACACACACACACACAGACACACACACACACAGAGACACACACACACACACCCACCCACACACTCACACACTGACACAGACACACACCCACCCACACACTCACACACTGACACAGACACACACGCACACACACACTCAGACACACACACACAGACACACCCACCCGCACACACACACCCACACACCCACACACTCAGACACACACATATACACACACACACAGACACATCCACACACTTACACACACACAGACACACACTCTACTTGGGCATCAGACAGCACAAAGCCGTCAACACGGGGCTAAATTTAAACGTGACTTCTTTTTTTTATCATCATCATCATTAGCTCTGCTGCCCCTGGCTGGGGAGCTGGAGGGCGGTGGGGTCCACACACACACACACACACACACAACAACAACACAACTATTTCCCTTTTTTCATGTGTTATTACAACATCTATTATAACAGCCTGGTGTCATGGTTACTTTACTAGACAGCAGGGCGACCTTGTCCAGATATCCGTGCATCACCACCATTATAATAATAATAATAATAATAATAATAATAATAGGAGTTAAAATGTCATGGTTTGTAAACACAAATTAAATAAAATACAAAATCAAAACTCTCTAAGACTTATATCTCTATATTCTTCTTATTATTATTATTATTATACTAGGATAGTACTGTTAGTGGTGGGAGTGGCAGTATAGTCTTAAAACGGGTTAAAATATGACGTTTTTAACGTTTTTAACATGACCGTATTCCGTGGTGTACGTGCACACACGTGTGTGCTGGATGTGTGTGTGTGTGTGTGTGTGTATACCTATGCGTGTGCGTGTGTGTGCGTGCACGTGTGCAAATGTGCACGTGTGTGACATGTGTGCGTGCATGTGTGGTGTTGTGTGTGTGTGTGTGCGTGCGTGCAAATGTGTGCGTGCATGTGTGTGTGTGTGCATGTGTGTTGTGGGTGTGTGTGTGTGTATGTATGTCTGGTGTGTGTGCGTGTAATGTATGTTGTGTGTGCGTGTGTGTGCTCAACCCAAAGTTCCTCCCGATGTCCTCTCGACAAAACATATTTCTGAGAAAACACCACACACACACACATACACGCACACACACACACACACACAGCCCAAGTCATATGTTCGCTATGGTGGAAATATGGCGACAATAAGGCTACAGTGTTCCGCTGTCATGTCATGTCACGCAAACGTCCATGCACTGCACTGCACTGTACTGCACGGCACTGCACTGTGTACTATATTGCACTGTACTGCACTGAACTGTATTACACTGCACTGTACTGTACTGTATTGCACTGCACTACACTGTACTCTATTGCACTGCACTGTACTATATTGCACTGAACTGTATTGCACTGCACTGTACTGTATTGCACTGTACTGTACTGTACCCCCCACCCAATCCAGTGCCAATCCAGTGCAACCATGGCCAATAAGTCCCCATCCGAGTGCAGTGCAGAATCCCACTTCCACTGGAATATGAAACACAGTGAAATAAACTAAACTCAGCGCAGGATTAAAAAAACAAAACAAAAAAAAAGGAGCGACTTCAACACTCACCAAGTGGACTCGGGTCTTCCTGCCAGCCGGATAAATGATAAAAAATAATTATAATAATTATAATAATTGATAATAAATAATACTAAATGTCTTCTTTACGCCGTTAAACTCTCCGCCATCTCCAGCAGCAGCGGCGGCGGCGGCGGCGGCAGCGCTACTGTTTGTTTTAAAAACGCGTCGCCGAGCGCTCCAACTGCCAGCGTCTCTTACGGTTGAGCGACCGACCGACCGAGCCGAGCGACGGGGGAGGCGTGACGTTGACGCGGACGCACCCTGGGTAATGTAGTTCCTGGGGGCGGGACGTCACCGTGGTGGCCGCCGCGGCGCCACCCCGGATATGGACTACAAGTCGACTACAGCCAAGGGGGCGGGACGGCCAGGGAGGGGGGGGACGGGAGGTGTGACATGTCGAGCAGCAGCAGCAGCAGACGTACAGATGTTATCCAGAAGATGCCTCCTCTGCTCTGAGTGTATTTATAGTTTAGAACCAGTCAGTTGTTGTTTGAGAAGACCTGTTGACCTGTATGTATGTATATATATTGTATATACTGTAGGCTATTATGTGTGTTTTCACATTGCCTATATTTATTATACACTCTATGGTTTTCACACATAATTGCAGTACACTTCACACAGAGAGTGGTTGAGTCATAAGGTGACCAGAATAAATGTGTTCTACTTTTATATTCTACAGTATGTCCGCAACATATCTGATGGTATTATTGCAGAAATGAAAAATGAAATGACATATTTACCTTTTTGCCCATTCCTATCATGTACAGCAATAAGCCTGCTGTAGTAAATATATATATATTGGGCAGTACATGGTGTCTTACTACGGTGTGTTGCCAGGTACAACAGCCAATTCAATCATATTTCTGTGTTGTGTTGTATTGATGGCCCTTTGTTTATGCCTGCTTTATGGTGTGAAGTCGATATAGCACCCGGCGGTAGAGTGCAGTGTTTATTGTGTTTGTATAAAATAGAGTATATCCCAAATAGCGCCGCAATCAAATGAGTGATCACTATGTCAAATCAACGAGGCAAATGTATGTATTGTGCAAAGACGTCGTCATATTGCTCCGTTCAAATTGGAACTGGGATTAGCCTTAAAGCGAGATCTGTCACTGAAAGACAGGTGCGCCACATATGTCAGACATGAACTAGATATGTCATTTGGAGATAATTAGTTATTTAATAATCTATTAATAACACACTCCCCCCCCCCCTCTCTCTCTCTCTCTCTCTCTCTCTCTCTCTCTCTCTCTCTCACTTCGTATATAGGTGTATATGCCAAACATATTTCATAGCCGTAAACATTTCAATTGAAATTAGAGTAAATATTGCTTTGTCTTTTAGTTAGGTCCTCTCTGTCTGTCTGGAGTCTGCGATGGAGACACTTGCAGTTTTGCAGGAGGAGCGGGGGAGCGGGGTGGGGGGTGGGGGCTACTGCTTTGATCAGCAGTAGAAGGTATTACCCACAGTGCACCTCTGCTGACCGTACAAGCCACACAGGACTACTGGCTTTTGTAACATTCCATACAGGTGAGGAGTAGGGCTCACACATACACACACACACACACACACACACACACACACACACACACACACCCCACTACACTACAACACACACACACTATAACACACACACACACACACACACACACACACACACACACACACACACACACACACTATGGAGTTAGATCACACACACGGACACTCACATATGCACACGCACACACACACACGCTCAAGGAGACATGCATGCACACACACTCAAGCAGACATGCATGCACACACACACAGCCACAGTGTTAATATGGATGTGGGTGGATACAGTTGGCTCACATGTAGAACGTTCCTGTAACTGGTGTGTGTGTGTGTGTGTGTGTGTGTGTGTGTGTGTGTGTGTGTGTGTGTGTGTGTGTGTGTGTGTGTGTGTGTGTGTGTGAGACAAAGAGATAAAAGCTAACAGGCGGTGGTTGAAGCCACGTAAATGGGGAAGGTCGTCCTAACAACGGCGTCTACGTGATCAGTGAGTGACTCGGTG
>PIJE02001113.1:0-122500 GCA_002895965.2 Coryphaenoides rupestris | reverse complement strand
TTCTGTTTGGTTTTGTTTTCCAGAAAAATATCTACAGAGACGTGAAAGTAGTACACAGTCCAAGGCTATTGTGCTGCGATATTCCTCGGCATTTCGGAATGTGGTCTGCCTGTCTGTCTGTCCTTTTGTCTGTCTGTCTGTCTGTCTGTCTCCCTCTTCATTCTTTGTTTGTACGTTTTTGCAAAAATGTTTGTTTATTATTGCAATGTCTCTTCCGATCCGCCCAGACCCCTTCACCCTGGCGCCCTCTCTTCCCTCTAACACACTCCACCTACCCCCCCCCCCCCCACACACACACACACACACACACACACACACACACACGCGCACAATTCCAGAGCAATTCCAGTTCCAAACTTTCTCCACTTCTAAGTTCTGTGGTGCGTTCTTCTGCAAGTTCACTCCCCTCGCTGATCCTGGTCCTAAGAACAACTGCTGCTGCTGCTGCCCCCGCCGCTGCTGCCAAATTTGCTCGTTTGTGACAACCAATAAAGATAAGGCTGAAGGACAGCAATGCGTCCGAGAGATTACGTTCACACGAATGTTCCCCCGAGGAACAAAGACGCACACACGCCCAATCACACTTAGGCACATTCACGCACACACACACATGCACACACACACCCACGCACACACACACACGTGCGCTCGGGTAGAGCTAATTGTTGGCTATTAGCTTGTGAGTCTGGGATTACATGTCTTATTAAATACAGAATTTCAAATGAGCTTTGTTAAATAAGAAAGTACTCCCCTTTTAATGAAGGTAATTTATATGGAAATTGCGCATAATACTGATGATTCGGAGAGAGATTCATCGGGAATCCAAAAACAGAGCAGGCTCAGGCGTTTCCCCGAGTGGGTCGGGGGGGGCCTTGATGTCTGGGTCGGCGTTGAACCTCAAATGTACTTTTCATATTTCATATTTTACGCAGATCTGAGATGTGCAGCTGAGAGCTCCAGATGGACTCTCTCTCGCTCTCTCTCAGGTCTCCACTAATGCTTACCCCAAGAAGAAGACATCTTTTGCTGTCTGTACCTATTCCAGGTCAGATGACACACACAACCCTTTGGTGGTGGTGGAGTGTGTATGTGTGTGTGTCAGTGTGTGTGTGAGTCAGTGTGTGTGTGTGTGTGTGTGATCCTGAAGATTCCTCACAGATCCTAATTTGATAAAGTGTATTTTGACCGACACGTTCCTTAGCCCTTAATCACCCATGACGTCACTTTCCTCATGTAACGTGTGTGTATTTGTGGGTGTTAATGTTTTTCCCCCAGAATTGTCGAGTTATTATCACCTGTCTGGTCTCAACACTGTTTCTCACTGCATCCCTGCAGCTTCACCCCCCACATGGTCGAGAAGCTCGTCGCTACCCCCTGCTGGTGACAAGTAGTAGTCAATGATTTGGCTCTATCACTAATTGTGAATTATCAACTAGGAATTTGCATCAAGAAGTATTGCATATATTTTACTGATTTCACATGAAATGTTACTTTGGTATAAACTGATCACACTTGTCCATCGTAGCAGTCGCGAAGGCCTCTGGATGTTTTTGAAAAGATTGAAACCAGTGCAAAAAACAGCACAAACTGTTTTCTCTTGCTGTGCCATGAAGTCCTCAGAGGGAGAAAGACAGCCGAACCCGCAGCTCCATGCGGGGATGGACGTGTGTGTATAACCCACAAATACTTTATTGATACACAGAACAAAAGTATAACAGAAATAAGGAAAACAACAGAACCCACAAGGACTTTGCATACATACCATCGGAGCATTCAAAAAACAAACACATCTACAAACAAGCCGCAGGCTAAAATAAAAAAATAAAATACAAACTGTATGACATTGAATATTCTCCCGTTCAGCAGAGCGGCCTCTGTTAAATACGTTCCCAGATGAGGCTGCCTCTTAAAGCCTCTTCAATAGATTTAATACTAAAATAGCTGTGGGGAGAGATGTCTTATTTTAATTCAGACGACAGCAGAATTAATATGGGTTAGTCCACTCAACATGAAAGTGCTTAACATGGGCGGCACATGTCTTGTTCGAGATCTTGATCGACTCAACTTTCAAACAAATTGAACAAGGTTTTGAGAAAATTATAATGACGATTATAAATATGCTATTTAATCAGAATGGCTGATGTTTCATACCTGCAGTGACATGAATCATGCACATTTTCTTTTGTTCACTTGCCTCGAATAAGGCGTAAGATTTGTATTCGTCCGGATAAACCGATGTCTACACAGACAGCATCAATGTGTACTGACAGGTCGTCGTCAGGTCCACAAGCCTCCAGCGTATACATCATAAAA
Source organism: Coryphaenoides rupestris (assembly GCA_002895965.2). Taxonomy (NCBI): domain Eukaryota; kingdom Metazoa; phylum Chordata; class Actinopteri; order Gadiformes; family Macrouridae; genus Coryphaenoides; species Coryphaenoides rupestris. The sequence goes on along the minus strand of PIJE02001113.1, from coordinate 120,187 downwards.
ATAAAATAAATAAAAACACGTTCCAATATTGTCGCCGAACAAATATCCACACATTACACTGAACAACATTATTAATATTTTCTTTACATCCACCCCCCCTTTATAAAAATAGCGTATAAATCATCTGACACACATTTGTAGTACAGTGTAGGGTTGAATCGCTTACATTTGAGACAGGCTGGTAGGTGAGTCCTCGCTCCCCCTCCTGTGACACACTGCTGTCCACAGACACAGGGCTCCAATGACTGCTGGACCCCCCCCAAAGACCCCCCAAGACCCCCCCCCCAAGAAGCCACAAGGCCCCCAAGACCCTTAAGACCCCCAAGATTGCTCAAGACCACGCCCAAGACCCCTCAAGACCCCCCAAGACCCCCAAGGCACCCCCAAGTCATCCTCAAGACCCCTCAAGAACCCCAAGACCCCTCAAGACCCCCCCAAGACCCCCCAAGACCCTCAAGACCCCCCCCCCCAAGACCCCCCAAGACCCCCCAAGACCCCGAAGTAACCCAACTTTCTGCTGAATCATTTTGGTCCAAACTGGTTATGAGGTGTGCAGGAACAGGCGCATCCATGTCATGCTGACCGTAGGACCTTACATGCACAGTGGTTAGGAAAGTAGAGAACTTGACCCACATTCAGTAACAAAACCAACAAATATACATACGTGACAATAGAAACCCACCAAAAAATACAATAAAACAACACGCCCAGGAGTAAAACTTCCCAATTTGGTAAACAAGAAGTCACAAAAGTCTCGCCCACACACACACACACACACACACGCACAAATACTTATTAACCAATATCTTATATCTGACTGGCGCACACATCGAGTCACAATTCAGTGTAAACAATGTTCTTCAAAAAGAAGCATGTTTGGTATTTGAGACGAAGCAAAAGATAAATAAAGAAAATATAAATTTTCAGGACCATCAGCAGTGGGAGACCATCGTTGTCTGCACTCTAAATACTCATCTGTCAACGCAATAAAAACCAAACACCTTTAGCATAATGAGACAAGCTGCAGTAACAATATTACGCACGCACGTACGCACACACACACACACACACACACACACACACACACACACACACACACACACACACACACACACACACACACACACGTTTCGCATCAAAGCATCCAACGTAACATTAAGTTAAAGGGCTCCTGTTATACCACCAGGTGTGAGTGTGAATCTGAAACGGCTTGCGGTGGCTAATCACGCTCACACCTGCTGGCATAAACAGGAACCCTTTAACTTTTCCCCCAAATAAACAGTCCATATGAGAAGGCAAAATAAATAGAATTATCACTTTATCTTTTTAACTTGTTGTTGTGGACCACTGCCATCGTAAGGACACTTGAAGAAGGATCATATGGTCTAAATAAAAAATAACTGCTGCTATTGTTGCAGACATTGGGGGATTGGGCCACTGGTTCCCACCCCGTGGGCTGAGGTCTTCCTCCTGTTTAGCCAGCTAGGCAGAGGCAGAGGCAGAGGCAGATGCAGATCACCGACCAAGGGTTCGCCGGTTCATGTCCCGAGTTTTACGCAAGAAGTGCGCAAGAGGCTGAAGGTAAGACAGCTACGAACCTCTAGTCGATCCCAAGACCCAAGCCGACGGCACTGGCAGAAAGGTTCAACCGAATATTGAAGAAAATGATTGAAACAGGCGGGAAAGATGGGGAGATGCTATACTGAATCATCACTGGTCTGGCACCATGATTGAACTTGGATAAAGTGGATAAATCTAGCCCAAGACCAAGGCTCTGTAATGGTCCACCATCGGTGTAAAGAGCAGTGCCTTTCCGAGGACGGGGAATGTGTCAAGACAACAGGTGATCGATAAGGTGTTGGTTCTCATACCCGCAAGTGAGTGCAAATTCCAGGCCGAGTGGTATGAAGTGGAAAATTGGACATGGAACCGTCAACTTTAAGGTCACAAACTTGCAACCTGGCTGTTGTCACAAGGCCCATCAGATCTACCACATAGATCTATCGAAAACGGTGGGATGGCGTGGGCCACCAGCTGTCTCCCAGAGCCAGAGACAACACTCCAGTACCAGAATCAAGAGCTTCTGGTTCCCAGAGGTGTTCTCGAACCTTCCTGGGTGGACTGCCGTCGTATCCGATGACAATACCGAGCAAGAAAATGCGTCTCCAACCCTTTGGTGTTCCAGAAGCCCACCTGGCTGATGGTAATTCAGGAAGGGAGGTGAGAAGGATGTTGGAATTTCAGAGTAATGCAGAGTTTCATAACTCCTAGATGGGCCCTATTGTCCTCCTCGTATCCCCAAGCCAGGTGGTGCTGCCCGTTTCTGCAAGGATGTCCCCATCACCCCATTAGTCCAGAGATGTCAGCACAAGGTGTCAGCAGCACCGTGGACCTGGCAGTTTCCTCTCCCCCCATAAGCCAATGAGAGACTGCATTTGCGACACCAGCGGTAGGACTCTACCAGCACTGGGTCCAACTGTTTGGTCGACGGGGTGAGAGCTATATTCCAGCGAACGATGGACAAATTCCTGAGACCCCAAGGAAGGTGTTTTCCAGAATCTTTATACATGTGGACCTCAAACTAATTATCTAGAGTAAACCTGCCCTACACCTGAAGCCAATTACCTCCTAAACAACAGACTAGTCTTCTCTCAGTCTCTCTTGCCTCAGACTGCATGGGAGTGCTACCATGCCAGGAGTGCATGTGGAGCTCCAGAAGGAGCGAGAGAGTGAGCGAGAGTGAGAGAGAAAGAGAGAGAGAGAGAGAAAGAGAGAGAGAGAGAGAGAGACCAATGGACTTTGAGTCCAAACAGACATGAAAGGTCAGAACCCATTGCTCTATAATAGAACCATCTCTGCTCCCTCTCCTTCCAGGCAGGATCAGGACCTGGCCTGTGAGAGCCAGCAGAATACCCTGGACCAGGAAGAACCTGAGTTTAGTTATCTCCCCCTCAACCTGCTTATGTTCAATAAAATACGTTTTTTGTTAAATTGCCTCCTCTGTGCCTGGCTCGTCTTATCTCTACCACCAGGTACACCTCTCTCAAGGTGGGTGCCCCACACCATACACTGTGGTCTTTGCTGCTGGTGGTGGTAATGGCTTTTTAAAAGCATGTCAAATCATATTCACCTGATAAATATTAAAAAAAACCCAACTTAAAGAGCTCCTGCAGCAGTTTTAAAAAGGCCACTGAACACGTTAGTATGTATGCATGTAGAAGAGACACAAAACAGCAGTATAAACCTAACCAGCCGGCCACCCTAAGCCCTGTACACCTCATGCAGTGACATTACCACAGAACTGGCCTCTCCTGTACGCATGCTGAACGGCAGCGCATGCTACGGTGCGGAGCTAACGTTGCGCAGCAGCGTCCACGACCTGGATAACAACACCTGTCTATAGCCAGGCGGGTGATCAGCACGAAACAAATCAATGAATGCCCTCAATCCCATAGAAACATAAGGAACGTCATATGGCATCAACACCGAGAACAACAGTGGTTGTAAATAATGCACTATAGACCTTACTCACGATACTAATCCACGGATTCTTTTCAGCTATTAACTATATATCTCTTTACAGAACTTGAAAGTGCTTTTTGAAGAGCGAGGTCACATTTCTTTTCCACAAGATCCAGCGTTAACATTTTCATTTCAGCCATTGATTTTGTTTTTTAAAAAAAGGAATAATAACGACATTTACACAACCCGTACATTTATTCAAACCACCTGATAGATGGTTCACATACATTTTATTCTGCCCCTCAAACCGGAGGAGTAAGGAGTAAGTCACACATGTGCAAGTCTCAAGCAAGTCCCGAGTTACTGTGGTGAGAATCAAGCGAGTCGAGTCGAGTCAAGTGGAGTCCCTGCAATAAGTCAAGCAAGACGAGTCAAACCTTTGCTCAGGTGAAGCAAGACACAAGTCACAACAGGCGAATTACACTCCCCCTAAACAACCGGCTCACTAAAATGCAATTAAACTGTCCCAATCAATTAATCTTCCCAATGGATATCACAGTCCCACCGCTGTTTTTGAAGTGTATTCCGCTCGCTCTACAACAGTACATCGCAGGTACAATGCACCAGGTTTGCGAGCATTGCTCCAGAATGACCTGATCATCTCTCTGAACTTCTCGTCGCTGGAAAAATGCTAATAGTCAGGTCCTTCCGAGTCATCGGTCTCGAGTCGTGAATACCAAGTCAAAGTCAGGTCGAGGTTTTTATCAGGTCCTCGAGTCAAGTCATGTGACTCAAGGTCCCCCACCTCTGCGTCAAACGTCAGACCTTCTGTGCGTTTTATCCGTTTTTTCTCCACTGAGAAAATGTATTTACAGCGGGAAAATATCTCTATACTTTTGAATGAAGGTTACGATGGCTGAAGTGAAAAGGTTGGTGTCGGGTTTCATACGCCAGAAAATAAAAATCACAACACGCTGCCCTGAAGTCAAAATACTGTGACTGTAATGACACCTCTATGCGTCACGTCAACCAGGAACGCCGTCGACATGAAAATGTCAACGCTGACATTAACGAAGGAAATGTTCTCGCTGTTCCTTTACAGAACAGCAAATTAAATGCCCGTTTTACACAAGAGAACACTTCTTTACTTGCTAAATCCCACACACCAGGTTAAAGCATCAACACCAGACTGGACCTGTAGCCCTCACATCAGCACTCGTCTTGTAGAGTCAGAAATACTAATACGTTTTTTTCATTTCATTACAAAACATATGTATTATAAATAATTGATTCCACACATATGTGTTAGTAATGCCACCGTGACCCATGGTGGTCGTATCTGGCTCCTCCGCGAGACTGCGGCAACACAGACCCCCACAACGAAGATCCTGATGTGGACCCTATCTAACACACCTATATCTATGTCCTGTGTGCCCGGGAGGAGGATCGGGTTCGAGGATCGGGATTAAGCTTGATTAAGGTTGGTGTGGGAACACAAGACGAAACCTGAAGCAGTAAGGAGCTATAATATCTCTACAGCGCACCCTGATGGCGGATGGCTGTAGTGTCGTGTATCACCGTTAATAGGTCCCCATAGGACGTTACCACCGCCACCACCTCCGCCCCTCATACACACACACACACCCCCGTACGTACGCACACACAGTACACACAGTACACACACACACAACCACTTCTCCCGCCGCCCCTCTACGACGCCTTGGCTTTTCGGGCGCGCGGCGACGTCCTGTCGTCCGATTTCACGACGCCATTCGTAGCTCCGCCTATCGAGACGAGGGGAAATGCAAATATGGCCAAATATGACCGCTTTAAACTGTAAGCAAATAAAATCAAGGTTGCTATTAAAAAAAGGATTTAGAACGTGGTCATGCAAATGCTTTACAATAAAGGGTACATGAATTAACCATGCGGTAATAGGCAGTATTATATCATAATGCATAAATTAATACCTTAGTTACAAATGCAATCAGTTAGTTATAAATGCAATCCATTTAGTTACCATTATCTTAGTTAACATGAACGGCATTAGTAAATGATTACTAGAACATTAGTTAACTGTTAATTAACTGTTATGTAATGCTTACTGCGTTAACTAATGTTAATTAATGCTTAATTGATGTAACCGTATTATAAAGTGTTGGCAATGAAACACACACAAGGGATAGAGAAGAGACTTATTGGTGAAGTAAGATGTGAGTGGAGGGTCTGAGGGGACTCACCCCTTGCCGGCTCCCTCTTGTGGGGCTTGTTCTTGGGGCTGGAGGTCCTCTTCTTGGATGCCTGGTTCTGACTGTGCTCCCTCCACTTCTTCAGCTGGAAGTTGATGAATTTCCACATCATCCAGGCCTGCGTGAGGCAGATAGCAGCCAGGCACGTCATCCTACCGAAGACAGAAACCAAAAGGTGCCAAAAGTTCAACATCTTTGTGTCAATACTTGTGGCAGTAGCTCAGGAGGTACAGTAAAAGCGGTTGTCTGGCAACAGGAAGGTTGCAGGTTCGATCCCTGGGCTCCGCCTCCTAGCTAAGTGTGGAGGTGTCCCTGAGCAAGACACCACCTAACCCTACCTGCTCCTGACGTGTTGGTTGTTACCTTGCATGGTTGGCACCGCCGTCGGTGTATGAATGGGTGAATGTGAGGCAACTGTAAAGCGCTATATAAATACAATCCATTTACCATTCAATGCAAGTAGAAAAACTTGCCTGACAGTGAGCACGTTGAAGTTGCCTGTGGCCAGAGAGAAGCCCTGGTTGTCCGTGCGAGGGAGCCCGAATCCAAACGTCAGGACAGAGAGGGTGAGGGTGAGCAGGCGGGCGATGACGAACAGCAACGCCCACAAAGTGAAACTGAACGTAAAGAAACGGGCCGGTGAGCCATGTGACACATCTCACTGGAGGTAAGGTTGAGAATGACCACTTTATAGAGTTATACGCTTTAAAGGGACCCTATTGTACCACCGGGTGTGAGTGTGATGAGCCATCAGAAGCCGTTTCAAAACTGTCACGTGACTGAAATTGTCATTGTGACATAGTGACATCACAGGTGGGCGTGTCCACCTAGATGTATGCTGACGACCAATCTTCCAGTGGATACAGTCCACCGGTTAGACTGGTAAGCTGATCTAGTCATCATCACACATCTAGGTGGACACGCCCACCTGTGATGTCACTATGTCACGAAACATGTTGTCACATGACAATATTGAAACGGCTCATAATGACCAATCACGCTCACGCCTTTCTCTTTGTGATTAAACTTTTTTATTGATTTTTCAGCATTTGAACATATTTACAAACAGTATACAAATTCTAATATAAAAAAAAAGAAGAAGGAAAAAAGAAAAAAAAGAAAATTCATCTCGACAGTATGCAGCACAGATTACATCTCCTGTTCATTGACGCACAAACAGATAGGGACCCCAGATAATAATATAATAATAATAATATAATGTTAAAGATAATAATAGCAGCAGCCATTTAAAGAAATGCAAAAGCACAAACCCCTTCTGCTTGTTCTCGTCGCTGAAGTAGAAGAGACGCGAGGCGTGGAACAGAAGCTCCACCAAGTAGTGAGGGACCAGCAGCACCAGGCCCAGTCTGTGGAGGCTGCACACACACACACACACACACGCACACACACACACACACACACACACAGGCACAGAGACAGACACACACACACACACACACACACACACACACATACACACACACACACACACACACACACACACACACACACACACACACACACACACACACACGCACACACACACACACACACACAGGCACAGAGACAGACACACACACACACACACACACACACACACACACATACACACAGACACACACACAGACAGACACACCCAAAGACACACAGACACACAGAACATTAGCCAAGGTCAACCCGGGTCCAAGGGAACCAAGTCATTTGTCCCGGGATATTTTTAGTTTTGGAATTGAGGAGATGAGCTGAGGGGACGTGATTAAATAATCACACAGTCATTGGTTGATGGGGGTGGGGGTGGGAGGGGCTAATGATGCTGTGTTGCCTCCATCTTAATTCCACAGAGAGATGTTATTCACGTCAAGCCACACAGAGGGACAAGACGGTCATTTCATAATCCAATAAGATCCTGTGTGTTTTTATGGACATAATTACGTCTTTTGGACTGCTGGGCACCGGTCAATTCAAAAGAGTGTAAACAACACAACAAAACAATGGAATTAAACCAACACCAGACACTGGCTTGTCGTAAAAGCTTGGGGTGGTGACTTACTTTAAGACGTAGGCACCGGTGACGTGGACGCCATAAAGGCAGATGTAGTAGAGTTGGCGCGGGATGTCCTCCTGGAACACAATACAAAATACATGAAACCGTGTTGACGTGAATATACGACACGGTGTACAGTTCGCTGTTTTACTCACACACACACACACACACGCCCGTCTAGGAAATGTAATACGTCATTGGAGATCTGTTACAATATTGTTGTAACAATTTGTACACCTACTATCTAACCGCACCTAAAAGTTGCACGGGGCCTGCTGTACACCACAGATTGAGAGTGCTTTGGATAAAACATCTACGGCACATATACACCTTATATATATTCTTATTAAATCTCAACGTTGGTAAATGGAACTTGCGTTGTAGAAATGTGCATTATATTGTCGTGTAACGCATGATTTGTTTTTGGTCGGTGGTCTATTTTGTTTATTGTATTATAAGTGGTCCTTACCTTTCGCACTTTTTGAAAGTATAGTTCAGGAAGAGCATGTAGCCAGTAGGCAATTTGGCAAATGTAGAAGAATTTCACCTGAAAGCTGTGAGGAAGTTCAATTATTAGTTCAAAACACAAGAACATCCGCTAAACACAATAACAAACACACAACACATTGTCTGTTAAAAAAAAGCCACAAAGAGCAATATAACATCAGCTACCTATTAGACAAGATGAACGGGTACAGAGCATACACGTGCATACATGCCATCTTTACAAAAAACTGAAATACAAGTCAATGACTTGTATTGACGAGAGAGTTTGGTGAATTAAAGTAAACCTCTGGGGGCTGCCGTCTCTTCTGGGTCTTGGTACTCACCCCATGAGGGTGTGGGGGTAACCTTCCCACAAGAAGGTGGGATTGGTGGCAAAGTCCGCCTCCAGGAGAAGAAAAAAAAAGACACTACAGCATGAACACTACATATCCCAGCATGCCTCTCTGGGTTCCCATTAGTGGTGTCTGGGGGACTCTTACCACTGTCAGGATGCTGCAGCCCCACATGAAGGAGAACAGGTAGAAGGCAGCCAGTTGTCCTGATTCGTTAAACTTGCTGTGCTTGGTCTTGGACAGGTGCAACCGTCGGTTCATTTTCTTAACATGTAAAAACACAGGAGAATAAAAAAATATCGAGCTACAGCAAATACACATTTCCCACATGGTTGAATCGATACATGTCTTCCGCAAATTAATGCATTTCATTTGCAAAGCCAATCGAAGTCTCCAACTCTTCTAATTAAAATTCCGATTAAGAATGCAGTCTAGACCGCGCATTGACTCAACAAGTATGTCAATATGTTTGCATTCATACTACTCAATGTTGAAAGACTGCAGGAGTCAAATATTGACTAACCTGGGCATACTGTATATACAGTATGTGGCTAAAATGCTACTGAAGTGCCTTGTGAGTTACTGTGGCTGAATTACTTTCTCTTTTGCAACTTCCTGTATAGCTTCTGTTCGAGAGACAGAACCCTCGCAAAGCAGCCTGACCCTCTGTTTCTCCCTCCACCCTGAAGCACTGTGCTAATCAGCTGTCTCCGGTTGTTGTCTGGCAACCGGAAGGTTGCTGGTTCAATCGCCTTGCCAAGGATCAAGGTGTCACTGAGCGAATCATATCACCCCAAATGCTCCCGACAAACTGGCTGTTGTCTTGCATGGTTGACGTAGCTGTCAGCTGTGTATGAATGGTTGAATGTGAGGCAATACTGTACAGTGATATATAGATGCAATCCATTTACAAACACACAGTAATTGTGGATGTGACATTAATATACATACGTCGAGAATGTATTCCTGTATCAGGGCGTGCAGTATGACCGCGATGAGAAGGTAAAAGAGCACCGTAGCTGCGTCTTTGGGGCCGTACTGGTAAAAGTTCACCGGCTCCGTCTGCTCATCTACACCAAAAACAGGAAAAGGATTTTAAAATGTGTTGACAAAAGAGGGACTGATAAGACAACACATCGCAGCTAAAGATCCATTTGTTCAGACAGGCTTTCAGGTGGCTTGTGGTATTTTATGTTTTATCTCTTATGTCTGTTTCCCCTCGTATATTTGATCTGGTGTTCTTTGTTTTTATTTCTTTGGTTTTAACTGATGTATTTGTTTTTTAACTGTGATGCACTTTGTCACTGGTGTCTGTGAAACGTGCTATATAAATAAACTTTGCTTGCTTGCTGTAAAGCAATAGGATCTTCATCTCCCCCTCCACCTGAACTCACCTGGAGCTTGTGTAACATTATACTGCACCGTGATGAACATGATCGCAAACTTGGCCGTCACCTGCAACAAAGAGGTCAATGGGAACAATCAGGCGATCGCTATCCAGTATCACTGGAACACATTTTAGGTGACACCCTACCAGGGGGGCTATCACAATACAAACAGCTCCAAGGCAACACAATATTACAATATATTATAGTCCAAGCATGAGAGGATCGATAGCAGTCCATTATCATGTCATACACACATTTTATTGGGGATATTCACAAAAATATGACTTATGATGAACCACAATAGCAGACACTTTACTTTAGCAACGTCCAGCCACTTGCACACTGGGTCAGGTATAAATGATTTGAGTATAATAGTCTGGGGGGGGGGGGGGGGGGGAGGATATGTGTGTACATATTGAGATTGTGTGACATTTAGACGTGCACACTGAGCATCTAACCATGTCACGTTGAATTAAATGAGTTAAATGTGAAACAGGTTGGAGCAGAAGATCAATGCATGAAACCTGCTGCACTCACGCATCGATCTTGAATTTTGCATTTTGCACAAACACGATGGCTTGCAGAAGAATGGTATGGAACATAACGGCATCCATGCATTGAGAGGCATGATGCTCTAGCAACCATGCCTAGAAGATAGCCACTGATGTACTGTACGTACACAGAGGTTTGCCATTACAACAGTGTGAGGCTGAGAGAGAGAGAGAGGGAGAGGGGGGGGTCATGAGTTGTAGCGTTATGCCGGTCCACCGCAAACCCATTTCCGGTCTCCTACTTCCTGCGTGTGTGTATGTACGATAGTGAAGTCTCAGGAGCGAGATAGAAGCGTAAGAACACGACACATACACAACGACACGGAGAATACAAAACATGGAGAATGACTTGACAACGCACTACGTTACTGAAACGGATATCCCTGGCCGGAAGTCCCGCCCCCTCTCCTCGCCAATAACGCGTATTTGGTGCATCCCGTCCCTCCAGTTAGTCGTGAGATGAGATGAGGGGTGTTTTTTTTGTGTGTAAAGCGGTGTTACCTCGAACATGAGCCCCAGCAGGATGACCATGGCCAGGCAGGACACCATGTCGGCGTGGTTCTGGATCACGAACTCGTGGCTCAGCACCGGCGGACTCTTGTTCTTCTTGCGGAAACCCATCTTATCTGGACCCACTTCTGCTGCTGCTCCTTCTCCTCCTTCCACTCCTCCTCCTCCTTGTATCTCTCCCTCCTCCCTCCCTCACTCCTCCAGCTATCTAGCTGTCCCTTCTGCTTTGTTGAATTTATTATTATTATTATTATTATTATTATTATTATTATTAATAATAATAATAATAATGATTGTGTTCAGCAGACGCTTGATCGCCGCTCCTCGTAGTATCAGGAGGACCCAGACACCCACCACCCTCCCGGGCGGGTCTCTGGTGATGACGCGCTCTCCTCCTCCTCCTCCTCCTCCTCCTGAACCAGAAGAACCCATTCATGATAACACCCCCCCCACCCTTCATCATCATCATTATTATTATTATTATTATTATTATTGATGATGATGATGATGCCATTTATTATGGCCTTTCTTTATGTTTGGAATTTTTGTGTGGGGGTATACTGAATATGCCTTTTTTAATAAAAAAAATTCTGTGATTAATTATATAATTTATATATATAATAATTTTTTTTATTTTTTGTATTATTACTATCTACCAATAATATTCATAATATTATTATATAATAATATATAATATATATATAATATATATAATATAACAGATATATAATATTATTATTATTATTATATACTGAATATGCCTTTTTTAATCCAAAAATGTATGTGATTAATTATATAATTTATATATCATATTTTATTATTTTTATTATTATTATTATGACTATCTGCTAATAATATTAATATTATTATATAATTATATATAATATAATTATATAATATTATTGTTATTATATATATAATAGTATTATTATTATTATTATATAATATTAATAATATATAATAATATATATATCATCTAATATTATTATTACTATTATTATTGTTGTTATTATTATATATAATAGTATTATTATTATATAATATATACTGTATCTAACTTGTTTTATCAGACCCGGGACAAAAGAGGCAAAAACAGTGTTCAAGTCAAAATGTTGAGTTCAGGCACCACTGGGGACAACTGGGGATTAATGGGACTGCTGTGGAGAGGGTGAGCAGCGGCAGGTACATCACAGAGGACCTGACCTGGACGACACTCTGGTGAGGAAGGCGAAGCAGTGCCTCTACCGCCTCAGGCAGCTGAGGAATCTCTGAGTCTCCCAGAGGATCCTTCAGACCTTCTACCCTGCTGGCGCGGCGGAGAGCATCCTGACAGGAAGCATCTCTGCAACAGCTCCTCTCAAGACAGGAGGGCTCTGCAGAGGGTGGTGCGTTCGGCTGAGCGGAGTTCAAACCGAGTTCCTTTCCACAGGCCATCAGGGCCGTGAACTCTGACCTCACCAGGGCCCCCTCACTGCCCCTCCCATGCACACACTCACATACACACTTAACTTACATCGACTGTACTCACTTTATTTTATATTGTGTACTCGACAATTAAACATCTTGAATCTTGAAGTAAAAACAACAACAACAAAAAACATAAAATAGCATGATTGGTATTTGTTTCAGTAGCTGAGTTAGTTATAGTTTAATTACATTACAATAATTACTGTTAGCATGGGGGCCCGCCCACTTCGTCACCAGTGTTTACTCACACCAAAGGGGTCTATATTATATGATATAGAATACTTGTTTTGTATTTTTATTTATTGAATAACATTAAATAAAAACGATGAAGCAATAAAACGATAAAGTCATGGAGACCAAAATGGACACTCACTCAAACTAACCTCGTTCCCAGGCGTTCTCATCTAACGAGGGAACGGTGGGAACGGGATGCACCAAAAGAGCGTTATTGGCGAGAGAGAGGGGCGGGACTTTCAGTAACATGGGTTTAACGACGACAGCTCGGGGGTGGGGGGGGCTTGGATAGAGGGATATCCGGAGACCGGAAGTGGCGTTGCGGTAGACCAGGGAACCGCAACAATCCAGGATCCTCTCTTAAGCGGCCTTCAGCACTGATGTCCCGCCCCCACTGACGTCACGATGACCAAACCCGCCAAACTTGTATCCCCCATTCTCCTGCTTTATAATAAACGTTATAAACACTGTAAAATATCGGTTATAAATCAGTATTTTAACTTTAAACGACGTATAAATAACACCTTTAGTAACACATGGACATGACAGAGAGGCAGAGAGACTAAAATAAGGCACATTTTCTTTCTGGTTGACCAGAAAGAAAGATGTGTCAAATCATGACAAACCACTCAAATTGTGTTTTTCTTTCTTTCTTCTAATTAATAAGTGACATAACGAACTACTATTAGCTAAAGACATTGGTTGATAGACTGAAATTTGTATCAAGAATAAAAAATAAAACAAAACAATGGAGGGCCCCAGTCACCCCCTTACAAAATGTGCCAAATGGTTTAGTCCGGCCCCTGCACGTCTGAGCACGTTTATGACAATATTCCCAATTTAATCCGTGTCGTGTAAACAGCACATTCCGTTTGGGTATTCCGAATTAGATTTTTTTATTGATAAAGTAGCATTTTCTGATGAAGACTCGTGGGATGTGGAGATATTATTCGGGTTTTAGGAGCATTATTTGGACATGTGTAGAGTCAGTGAGAGGAGAGAGAGACACCAGCACCGTCAATTATAGGAATTAGTTGCGAAAGAAAATGCATGATCTGGCTTTATTTAATGGTGATAAATTCGCCATTTTTTCCTTGGGTCATCCCTTTGGTTTCAGACTTTGACAAAAAGTTGCCCATAGAAAGTTGCTCATACATGACACACTTTTGGGAAACCAAAGGTATTCAGAGACCATAATTAAATACCAAGCTCGAATTTAAACCCAGATATTGGCTCACATGTGCCCTTATGTGGATGTTTCATTGTTTGCAGGAGATAACCTGTGATTTCTGGCTGCCCTGAAGACCACCAACCACTTCTCCCTCCATCCATCCATCCATCCACCCCAAGTTTCAAGTATTTTATTGTCACTTCACAATTTACACGTGAGTATAAGCAGTGAGTGAAAAACCTTTTGTGCAAAACGCCCGACAGCCGACAGTAATTTATAAAGAATAAAAATACGAAATAGAAATACAAAATAGAAGTAGGACTAGCAAAATAGAAATAGAACTACAAATATAAATTCTGTGTAAAAATAAAATAAAATGAAATATACAACAAAATATCCAGGTGAGCAGTACACATATATATCAATGTACTAAAATATACATTGTTATATGCTGACATTCACAGAATGTCACAGAATACCTTCTCAGACAGTCAACACTAGCACCAGCAATTAGCACCAGGACTAGCCACTAACACCAGCACTTAGCAACCAGCCGACTAAGTCACCAGTTAACACTGGCTCGCACACTGGCACCAACACTTAGCAAACCTTTCACAAAGACCAGAGGAAGGTTTTTCCTGCACATTGTTAAAGAGCCCCTTAATCTACCAACCAGGTGTGATTAGCCAGTACAAGCTGTTTAAAAATGGCCCCATTAACCACCCTTTTGTGACACCACAAGTGGCAGTGCTCACCCAGATGTATGATGATTGGATCTTGTCCACCAACCTCCTACAGTGGACTGTACCAACTGGCTTGCAATGAACGTCTAATCACACTCACACCAGGTGGTAAAATAGGGGTCCTTTAATAGCCATCCGCAATATTACAATATTATATATACACGTGTGGGTTTGTAACTTTGCATGTGTCAGAGGGTCTTGGCAATTAATCTAATTGCAGTCAAGGCGGCAATGGCTTGACTCAAGTGCACGTTGTATTCGCGTTTGGCCACTAGGGGTCAGTATTTGACAGGGTAGGCGTGGTCTCTGTCCTGCTATGGTGTCTATGGGTTTTGTGGCTACTTTTAACAGCACATTTAGATTTCAATATGGCCACAATGCCTCATTTAGACTTCAGCTATCACTAGTCTAACTGGTAGAATTTATTGGCCTGTAAAACGCTCCGATGTCGAGTCAACTGCGTCACCACAAGGCTCAGCATCCATGCCCGGCTAGCTCAGTCGGTAGAGCATGAGACTCTTAATCTCAGGGTCGTGGGTTCGAGCCCCACGTTGGGCGCACAGCTTTTTTATTTATTTTTCCATTGCATTCTTGTTAACGTCGAACCAGTTGCATAGCACAGCAGAAGAAAGAAACATTCATGACCCAGTTACAGACCCATGATGTTTGACGTCAAGAGCTGGGTGTATGTGAAGAACATGCCAAACACACCAAAACACAACATAACAATTACGGTGTGGTGAATATGGGATTTGTTCTTATCATTGTGATGTTTTTGAACATACATACTTACTTACTTACTTACTTATTGGATCATTTATTTAGTCACGTGGGTCGTCTGTGGGCTTTCAGTTCTATATAAATGGCTTTCAGTTCTATAAATATGGCTATCCAGTGCTCGGCCTGTTAACAAAACCACTAAATAACAATAAACTTGATTTCATTATAAAAAGCTGAGCTGAGGTCTAACTATTCCTAAAAACAGAGCCACAGCCACAGCAGCAGCCGGCATGTTTAAGGTTTAATGTTTTATTATTTCTGCACAGTTCTGACCTGTTTAGTCTTTGTGTTTCAGCGTGAAGCTCTAACCTCTCGTTTCCTCCCGAGGAGGGAGAAGGAGGGAGGAGTTAGACAAAGGCCCTTTCCACACACACGCTCTCACACACACACACACACACACACTCAGAAAAAAAATGGTGGCTTGTGCTGTGCATGGAGCCCTGGTCCTCACGCTCTACATGCTGCTATTTCCACCCCTGTAGGGCCACAAATTACGCGGCTGGCGGCAGATGCAGCGTTGGAAGGCGTCACAGTGTTGGTTCACGGGGTTTGTACGCCGATACTAAGTCGTTACGTGTGCTATTTTGTCCTTTTAGGCCTCGCTCTGTGCTCACTCTTTCTCTCCCTGCCTCTCGCACTCACAGGGCTGCCCCTGCCTGCGCCGAACAAAGATAATTACTCAGGAAGCACACCGGCCAATGAGGAGCGGCCTTGCATTCTGCCTGCGAGGGAAGCGGCCAGTCAGAAGCGGGCTACCATCAGTCAGGCCCGATCGCCTTGCCTGAAGAGCGGAGCCTTCCCCCGGCTGCTGAGGGCTGAGAGTGTCCTCCATGTTTTATAAGTGTTGACATAACAGTGTGTCAGGCAGCCATGCATCCACAGAGGTAAGCCCCGTCTTTTTGCTCTCCATTCCTCGCACAACATGGCGTCTTTCTCGTGCTGTGACCGTGTTGCTTGTGAACGTTGTACCTATCAAAAACTAGGGAAGGAAGGAAGGGAGGGAGGGAAGGGAGAGGGAGGGAGGGAGGGGGGGTGTGGGTGGGTGGACTGAAGGCCTCTGCTGCACACAGTGCTTAGTGTGGGGGGTTGGGTGAGGACTCTCACCCTTGCTCTCTCTCTGTCTGTCTGTCTCTCTCTCTCTCTCTCTCTCTCTTGTATGTCAGGGTCACATGGATGGCCTGCACATGCTGACATGCAGGCGAGGCAGAGTGTGGCGGCCATGGCGGGTCATGTGTCTCTGTCTCTGTGGTGAAGGCAGAGTTCTCCTTTTTCTCTTCTGTGGGGAGACTTGGTTTGCAAGCTGGCAGAGGATACGTTTGTTGTGTGTGTGTGTGTGTGTGTGTTTGTATGTGTGGGGGATGGGTGGTGCAGGAGATGGAGGAGGAGCAGGGGTGTGTGTGTTGTGTTGTGTACCCTTTGTAAGTAGGTCTTCTGTGCTGCTATCTCCTATATCAAGTCAGGGAATGGACGTGAGGAGTAGGAGTGGGTCAACAACAGATGTGTCCCTTAAGAAGATGGTTTGTGGTTTGGCCGAAAGTAATTTTTTTTTCTAAAGGCCATAGTGTTGGCTTTGTAGGCAAATGTAGTTTTATTGTAAACCTGCCGTGTACGTTGAAGGGCTTGGCTGTTTGGTTTCCCCCCACACACACAAACCGAGGAGGTGAAACGAAGGCCAGTGTTTCGCTTTTAGACGTGGTTGAAGACTTCTTTTTTCTTTTTCCGTTTCTTTCGATGTCTGCTCCCTTGGCCATACAACGCACTGCTGCTGCTGCATGGTTCCTCTGGTCGTAGCGCTACAAACAGACCCATGCTACGTTGTTTCTGAAGCACCACCCGCCATTAAAACGTTCACGTTATGTTCACCAACACCGTCATCCACCATTACAAAGCTTCATTCGGCATAGATTCTGTTCACCAACACCACCCACATTCTGTTCACCAACACCACCCACATTCTCTTCACCAACACCACCCACATGCTCTTCACCAACACCACCCACCCACATTCTCTTCACCAACACCACCCACATGATATTCAACACCACCCACATTCTCTTCACCAACACCACCCACATCATGTTCACCAATACCACCCACATTTTGTTCATCAACACCACCCACATTCTGTTCACCAACACCGCCCACCCACATTCTGTTCACCAACACCACCCACATGATATTCAACACCACCCACATTTTGTTCATCAACACCACCCACATTCTCTTCACCAACACCACCCACCCACATTACGTTCACCAACACCACCCACATTCTCTTCACCAACACCACCCACATTCTCTTCACCAACACCACTCACCCACATTACGTTCACCAACACCACCCACATTCTGGTTCACCAACACTACCCACATTACATTCACCAACACCACCCACATTCTGTTCACCAACACCACCCACATGATATTCAACACCACCCACATTCTGTTCACCAACACCACCCACCCACATTACGTTCACCAACACCACCCACATTCTCTTCACCAACACCACCCACATTCTCTTCACCAACACCACCCACCCACATTACATTCACCAACACCACCCACATTCTGTTCACCAACACCACCCACATTACATTCACCAACACCACCCACATCATGTTCACAAACACCACCCACATTCTGTTCACCAACACCACCCACATCATGTTCACCAACACCACCCACATCATATTCAACACCACCCACATTCTGTTCACCAACACCACCCACATTACATTCACCAACACCACCCACATTCTGTTCACCAACACCACCCACATTATATTCAACACCACCCACATTCTGTTCACCAACACCACCCACATTGTGTTCACCAACACACCCACATTACATTCACCAACACCACCCACATTCTCTTCACCAACACACCCACATTGTGTTCACCAACACCACCCACATTGTGTTCACCAACACACCCACATTACATTCACCAACACCACCCACATTGTGTTCACCAACACACCCACATTACATTCACCAACACCACCCACATTGTGTTCACCAACACCACCCACATTCTGTTCACCAACACCACCCACATTGTGTTCACCAACACCACCCACATTCTGTTCACCAACACCACCCACATTGTGTTCACCAACACCACCCACATTGTGTTCACCAACACACATAATGTGAACTCATCAACATCTGGTTCCATTATTAAAAGACGAGGCTTCATAGTTCACTTTATCAGATCAGGTTTCACAGACGTCTGAAGACGACAAATATGTAAAGAGCCACTGGAGCCACTGGAGCCACTATTCAAATGCCGCCTGTGAGCCATGAGGGGGTTTTCCGACGAGAGCAGAGCAGCTTCTGAGTCAACAAAGGGAGCGGTATCACTGCCAACAGTTCCTTTGACCCGAGACTTCCAACTGAAACCAAAATGTCTTCAGTTGAAATCCGCGTTCACGCTCATTCCCGTCTTTCTTTAATAACTTCTCACCGATGCGTGGCATTTGACAGGGAATAGCGTGAACAAATAACAAACAAGACGCCGTCGGATTGAGTGTGTAGATCACCGCCCACAAGACGGAGAGACAACCCTGTAACGCACTCCCTCAACCCCCCCGACGACGACGGCGTTCTCTCCAAGCCCCTCCGGTGAACGTAACTCATGTTCACTACGGGCCGAGCTAAACTGAAGGGAAATGAACGGATGCAGGGGGAAATCTCTGCATTGCAGCAAAATGCTTTTCAAGAGGAAGAGGAAAGCTCTCTCTCTCTCTCGCACACACACAGACACACACACACACACACACACACACACACTCACACACACACACACACACACACACACGGATCTGTGTGGCACAGCGCAGCCGACCAATAACGTCGCACCGTGTTAGACCTGCAGCCAATTGCAGCTGTAGTTGAGGTTAAAGATTGACAATCGCAGGGGGAGCGGAGCAGGAGGAGAAGGCGAGGAGAGGGCCTTCTGGAAAATTCCACAGCCATCTTTGATTCACCTATTTTTTTTCTTTTCTCTCTCTTCTCAGCATGATATGAAATGAAGGTTGGGAGCGTTCATTTTTAGCCTGTTTTCCTTGGGCATAATAACAAAGGTGGACTTGATGTGTTGCATCTGTAAGCAGGAATGGCCGCGTGGTAACATTTTCGGTTTGATCTAAAAGAGGACGTGTGCATTACAATGTAAAGTCCAGGGTCATTTTCTTGGTGCGGCTTTAATCTAAATGCAGGGAATGTACTCGAACGCACCACGAATGGACACTCTTTTAACAAGGGGTGCGTGTGTTTGTGTCTCAGACGGTGGAATGTGTATCACGACAGGTTTCCTCATTCCACACCAAGATGTTCCACAGTGCATGGACAATGATCCTTACTTGGCATGTAATTGTGGGTGTGCTAATCTTAATTGTTGTTAAGGCAGATAGTAATAAGGCACAAAAAACCTTAACTGTGTGTGTGTGTGTGTGTGTGTTACATTTGTGTAGCGCAAAGACAAACCAGGCACGGGTACTAGTCACTCCTCGGATGTTATCCAACACAGGTAGTCAATCATTCCCTGAAAAGCGGCATATTTTCCTAGCAGTGTTGTAGACCAGAAAGCAGTTAAAAGCGGGTGAGAGATGGATGGATTCCAACCAAATGTCCCCTTTTATTCTCCCTCTCTCCCCCCCCCCCCCTCTGTCTCTCATGTTCACCGGTTCCTGGGTCTGCTGCCATAGCACCGCGTTCAGCGTTGCACCGTAGTCCCCACGGAGCTGTGGTCCTCCTGCGTGGATGTGGATGTGGATGAGACGGAGCCTCGGAGCCTCGGGAGTGGGGGATGGGGGAGAGTGGGGGAGGGAAGAGGAAGAGGAGGAGGAGGAGGTGGTGGTGGTGGAGAGGAGGGGGGGGACCAAGCTGTGGCCTCCATTTTCTGTGACGAGAGAAAACCCTGCACCGCGTTCACAGTAGAGAGTAGAATTTCAAGGCATCGAGTCAGTTGTGATCTCCTTCCCCCCCCCCCTCCTCTGTGTTTTTTGTGTGTGTGTGTGTGTGTGTGTGGTGTTATCAGGTACTCATCACCAGTGATAGGGCTATGCTATGCTATGCTAATCCTGTGCTATGCTGGTCAATGCTTTCTTGAACCTGGACCTTCTGGATTATACCCAGAACCTGCAGCAGAGGAATTATTATCTGGTCCACCTTGTAGGACTGCGGGCCCCGCTTGTGTGGAGCATAGGTCCCTGCCTGGTGGTCTAGGAGCTGCGTCTGTTCATTCTGGGGCTTTTCTTCTTTTTTTTTTTTTTTTTCCTCTGTGTGGACAAGAAGATTAATGTTGCTGCTGCTGCTGCGTCCGTTGGTGATTTAAAACGGCAAACGAGAGGGTCTGTGGGCGACGTTCTTGCGGGACTAGAAGGCGGGCAATCTCCTCTGCTTTAGCAACGCACAGCAGAGGAGAAGGCTGGCTGGCTGGCTAACGTCTGCTCATTTTCATGTGGGCCTCGTTTGTTCAGTCAGTCTGGAACAGGAAGGCCCTCGGGCGGTGTGTGTGTGTGCGTACGCGTGTGTGTGTGTGTGCGTGTGTGCGTACACGTGTGTGTGTGCGTGCGCACGTGTGAACGCGCGCGTGTGTGTGTGTGTGTGTGTGCGTGTGCCTGCCTGCCTGCCTGCCTGCCTGCCTGTGGGTGCAAGTGATCGGTTAGGTTGTTGAATTGTGGTTTGTGTTTCTTTTGCTCTTTAGGTGTCCATGCCGGTGCCTGAAAGAACAAAGTCGTGTTTGCGTTTGTTTGCCTAATGATTAGAGGATTGGCGAGAACCCCTTTCGTCTGAGCGTTCGTAAGCATATTTGGAATAACAACCCTGATTACTATTAATGTGTTGGCTAATCAGGCAAGGCTTTCTGTAACATTGGGTGTTCCTTCGTATATACTGTCGGCCCATGTATCTAACAGATTGTACTCGTCCATTTGTTTTTTTAACAGCTTTGGATGCATTCCAAAGATACTTTTCCTTTTGGATGTTGTTGTTTTTTTTTTACCCTTCACTATCTGGGCCGTTTAATCAGCCAATCGACTCTTTTGATCGAACTCTTTGTGGAATTTCTCCCTGAACCGGCTTCTGTCAACAGTTTCTGTCTCTGTCTGTCTCTTTCTTTGCCTCCCTCTGCCTCTGTCTGTCTGTCTGTTTGTCTGTCTCTCTGCCTCTCTCTCTCTGTCTTTCTTTGCCTCCGTCTGTCTCTCTCCCTCTCTCTCTGCCACTCACTCACTACTTCTCAACGCGGTTGACCTTTTTCTCGGTGGACCATACGGCCCGACCGGAGACCCCGGGGCCCGGCCTGTGCGCGTCGGCAAAGTGTGTGACCTGTCAGCGGCCCTCGGAGAGGGATTTTCTCTTAAGGGGCTTGTGAATGAGGGGGACATGCTTGGAACACGGCCCTCTGTGACTCTGACAAAGGAGGAGCCGGACTCTGAAAGGGCCCCATTCATCCGCCGCCATTCCCTTTGTTCTCCTCCTCCTTTTTGCCCAGGAAGTACGAATAGAAGGGGAGACTCCCCAAGAAAAATAAGCCAGGATTTCTAAATCACTCACTGCTGGGGTGTGTGTACGTGTGTATGGGGATGGTCGGGCTCTGTATTCCTTTGACAGATTCAATATTTGATGCTGCAGTAAAATACCATATACATAGATGTGAAAGTAAGGGAATACTTGTTGTTGTGTAGTTTTTTTTTTTAATCTAGACCCCAGGCTGAATATGTTCACCAGTGCCAAGGTGTTCCCGGGAGTCTATTTGAGAGTTGTGTTGCTATTTGTCTCTAGGAATACGACCCCCCCCCACCCAGAGCCCGTGGGGGTCGAGCGGTTGTCAGAGGAGGGCCACTGGGGGCAACACTGTGTGGATGCCGTGAACCACTGTGGGAGACGTTGTCTTCTTCTGAGTTGGTCACGCTTGCATCCAGCCAGGACTGGTGTCGGTGTCGTTGTTGTTGTCGTGCTCTGGGACTCCAATGGTGGGTTTTTTAACGTGCAACATTGGAGCCTGGAGCCGCCTTCTTATTATGTATTTTGGTGAAGTGTTTCTGAGGCCCTCTGGTTGTCGTGTCGATGTAGTGTAGTGGACATGTTGCACTTTTTTGATGGTGGTGTGTTGAGGCTACCGGCGTGATTGCTGGACGGAGAGAAGAAGTGACGACATGGCGGTCGCTGTAATGTGCGGATGACCGGGATAAAAAAAAAACACGCGGTTGTCGCGTTGTTTTGAGCCGAGCTATCCCTCGTCCTAATGATGACCCAGCCAAGCGGGATCACGCTGACTAAATAACAGAGAAGTGTGCAATCGCTCCCGGGTGACACCTCCCCACGGGGCCCAGGGCTTTCCTACGGGGGTGCACTTGTTTACTGTGTTTCTAATTCGGGTTGTGAGCTCCTGTTTGTGACTCTGTTGTCGTCCCCCTCCTCACCCTCAACCTCCCACCCACCCTCACCCCCACATCTTGTCTCTCCGCCCTGCAGCTTGGCTGAAGGGGAGATCAAGACCGAGTCGGATGTTCTGGAAGGGATGGAGGTGTCCATGCGCTCCAAAGGTAAGCGCCGCACACGCCGACACCGCCGCCCCAAACGGCCGTCAACGAGTCTGCCTCGATTAGCGTTCTGTTTAGCTAACGTCGAGACTGCTAGTCGGAACCTCCACGCTCCAAGGTCGGGTTCTGCTTCTCTCTCTCTCTCTCGGGAGAACAGATAGCATTGTTCCTCCTGAGTGTGTGTGTGTCGTGAGTCAACAGATAATGATGCCTGGTGGGTTGGGTGTGTCTCTCCTTGCCTCTGTTGACCTTGTCTTTGCTCTGCCGGCTTAGGGCTTCCGTATACAAGAAGCCTGTGATTATTATTTTTCCACGATTATACTGTTTATTATGACTTGTTTATCTAATGCTAACGTTTTTTTTTGGCGTTGCCAATTCATGCCGCACTGCTGTGTGCACAATTAAATGAAAGCGTAGCGAAGTTGTGTTACTACTGCAGACGTACGGTGACCGTTGGAACCTTTCTCCTACAAACGGCATTCTGAGAGCGGTGGAAAAGCCAGTTTGGTGTTTGAACAAATATTTGCTTTTCTCCCTCCCCCCCCCCCCCTCTCCCCCCCCCCCCCCGTGTCCAGTCCCCGATCCCCCGGGGTCGGCCGAGCGGGTCCCGGTGCCGCAGAAGAGGAAGGTGTCGAGCCCCACCCACTCGTCCAACGGCCACTCCCCCGCCGACACCTCGCCGAGCCCCATGAAGAAGAAGAAGAAACCCGGGGCCATGAGCTCCCACAACAAAGACCAGGTAAGGATGGCCTCCGCGCCTGTCCCCACCGGGAGTGTGGACTTAGCTGGTGGTACTCCCTACACTACACGACACCCGTTGACGTCCACTCACACCTACAGGGGCTTGTGTCCATACAGTGTCCATTGTCCACCGGCGTCTTTTATCTGTGCGGCCGTGTGGACGACGGCTAATTCCCCGCCGGCCTACGTACATACTCCCCATCACTTGTGGATGTATAACGACAAGTTACCGCTGCAGTCTTAAGCTAGGAGCTAAGTGTGCTAAGCATGCGTCTTTCTGTGACGACGATAGCCAAGCCACTAACATGGCTGGTTGCCATAGAAACTGGCTGAGAGACGCAGCTGTTTAGGTCTTTTTTGTTTTTCAGCGCACAATCGCTTCATCCCAGCGCCATGCAAGCGCATTTCTGCCAGAAAAAGATCCTATATGGACACAGGCCCTGAGTCCAATGGTTGGTTTTAAGTGAAATGAAATAAACTGCATGTTGAAGGCATAGATTTGCAATTAATTGGCCGTAGTAGTTTTGTGTATTTTTAACATCCAAAAGATCCGATGTTCACAAAGCTGACTCATAGGATAACATATTTAGCTGTCCACTGATCCAATATGTTTGTCTCGTTGTCGCTTGCACGACACAATAAAGGATAATTCCGTCTTTTTGCATGAGGTACTGCAGGTCCTCTGACCTACGTACCTACGTTTTGATGGGTTTATTTGTTTTTAAAATGGGATTAATTTAAATGTTAAAGGACTCCACCACCACCACCTCTCTCTTGAAGAGTATTTGTTTAAATTATTTGATTTGTAAATGAGTGGTCTCTTAGCGGTCGTGAACTCATTTAGCCATCTATCCAAGTCGACCAAAAGCTAATGAGCAACACAAAATAAGATTTCACTCAAAGTGAAATTTGACTGATAAAAAAATCCATCTGATAAAAAAAATCCATGTTAAACTACAGCAGAATGCCTCTGATACTAGCTTGAATCACGGCCACGGGGCTCCTATTGAGGAAGATTAAAATTGTATGTGTAGTTTCGGAGTCCTTTCTGAGTAGTTTCGATTGGGTTGTCTGTATTTGAATGAGCCAATCACAAGCGTCCCACGCCGCCCCCCCCCCTCTATGGTTGGGCAACACGCAGGCGGCGATACCTGTGAGAGATTGGCACACCAGACCGGCTGTGGACCGTCTATTGTTTGACTGGTGCATGAAAGTCAGGCCATTTAATGCTAATCCCAACCCCAGAGAGGACACAATGCCGTAGCATTGAGTGGGCGGCCTAGTTTCAATGCGTAGGATATTTTAAAGTATACTTTTTAAATGCGTTCTTCTTCACGAGCTAGGCTTGAGCTTTGAGCTTTGCTTTTTGTTGGCGTCGTCGTTGCTTATTTAGCAGTGGGCACATTTGGATCGAACAACAACAGCCTGATTATGATTATTCTGCAATGTCCAAAAATAGTTGCGGTTAAAAAAAAGAGGGAATTATCCTTTTTAGCCCGCGGCTAAATCCACTGCGTTCATCTCGAACCGGTCAGGTGGTAATCACATACACACACACACACCTGACAGGCCATTTCCTTCTCATTTACTCCCCCAAAAAAAGATCTATTGCATGATGTCCCGAGTTTATATTACACTGCATAGTGGACAGCAGTACAGTACACTTAAATAGCATAACCTTAGCTTTAACTGGCCATGTTGGTTGGCTGGGTTGCCTTGGTTACCTCGACCCCTTCCTAACCCTGCCTTGTTGTTGTTGTTGCTGTTGTGGTTGTCGTGTCTGTTGCACCTTTTTTTTTCTGCGGTGTGTTGCGTGATTTTGAAACCTTCCTCTCTCTCTCCTCACCTGCCTTCCAGTCAGAGCTAAGACATGGTCCCTTTTACTACGCGAAGCAGCCAGCGCTCGCCACAGACCCTGTCGACGTTGTACCGCAGGACGGCAGGAACGACTTCTACTGCTGGCTGTGCCACCGCGAGGGCCAGGTGCTCTGCTGCGAGCTCTGCCCTCGTGTGTACCACGCCAAGTGCCTCAAACTGCCAGCCGAGCCGGAAGGCGACTGGTTCTGTCCAGAGTGTGAGGTATCTCGCTCGAGATGTGTGTGTGTGTGTGTGTGTGTGTGCGCGTGCGTGTGTGCGTGTGTGTGCATGTGGGTGTACACACACACACACACACACACACACACACCCTTTGCACCTTGACCTACGCGGCCATTGTGTGTACTTGCAACACAGATCAATTTTAGGCCTAATATAAATAAGGGTATTGGGGCCTAACACTTTCAAGGCTTGAGTGACATACTGTACATTTTGAATATCTTGTTTAAAAGTAAAATCTTTGCTATTAAAAGTAAAATGTAAATTACCTAGCCACGGGCTACGTGGCTAGGTAATCACCGTACGTCGTACTCGAGTTCCCGCCATTTTTGACTTTCTCCTCCCGCCCTTTTGTCACAGAAAATAACGGTAGCGGAGTGCATAGAGACGCAGAGCAAAGCCATGACCATGCTGACCATAGACCAGCTGTCCTACCTGCTCAAGTTCGCCCTCCAGAAGATGAAGCAGCCGGGGGTAGGCCCAGCATTCCCGTATGAAATATGAAATATGAAACGCTCTCCTTCAGTCTCACCGTTACACGTACAAGACACCATGACACCACGACGACGTGTCCAGTGTCTGTCTGTACTGCACTGGTCACTTATCACTCATCATCATACTTTATCATCACATGTTGTTGGTGCTACTGTCTACTATTTATTCATTGCTATTTTACGCTAGTATAAGTATATTACTATTCTGCACGCACAGTCGCACACACTACACTTTTAGTGCACCACCAGCCAGAGTATGCCTAGTCTGACTTGTCACTTGTTACTTTTAACTTTTTACTATACTTATGAGGTTGTTTGGAGTTGTTTTAGAATATGTTTAGAAGAATACTGCAGGAGTGAATGGACGGCAAGCTTTCCATTTTCCTTTTTATATATGGCAATAAAGGAAATATTGAATCTTTTGAATCTTGAATCAGACGGAGCCCTTCCACAAGCCCGTGTCTCTGGAACAGCACCCCGACTACGCAGAGTACATCTTCCACGCCATGGACCTGTGCACTCTGGAGAAGGTACTCGTATGTACATGTATGAACTTGAAACTACACACACACACTCACACACCTTTTATCATCTTTGGTTTGTTTGTTTGTCGTTCTTACACTTAATTGTTGTTGTCGTTTGTTGTTGTTCTGTTGCAGAATGTGAAAAAGAAGATGTACGGCTGCACCGAAGCCTTCCTGGCAGACGTGAAATGGATCTTGCACAACTGTATAATTTATAACGGAGGTAGGCGGATTTTGTGCGTTCTTCCTCGTCTTCGATGTCTTTTATTGGTCAAGATTCAAGAAGTTGACACATCCACATACAGGATGTGCAGCGAAATGAAAAAGTGCCGATGCCCAGCGGAATGTGGAACAGAGCAATACAAATATTACAAATATCACAAATTGAAGGGAAAGAATCAAAATATCCACACTGTGTACAGCAAAACAAAAAGACTGACAAATATGACCAAATAAGCAAGTAAAGAGCAAGGCATATCAACAACAAGGCAATATAAGAACTGTACTATCAAGTTATGTAGTGAGACTATGTGGGAGCATTGCATGTGAACGTGAATTTTCTTTGTAACCTTTTATTCTAGGTAATCACAAACTAACCGCCACAGCGAAGGTCATCGTTAAGATTTGTGAACACGAAGTGAGTTGTGGATTTATTTTCCTTCGCTTCATCGTCGTCAACTTCAGTTGTTTGTTTGTTTTTTTCCGGTATGTAGAGTGGTAAAAATGTCTTCTTCTTCTGCTGCTCGTTGCAGATGAATGAGATCGAGGTGTGTCCAGAGTGCTACCTCTCCTCATGCCAGAAAAGGGACAACTGGTTCTGTGAGCCGTGTGTGAGTCACCATGCGTATCTAAAGCTGTGTGTGTGTGTGTGTGTGTGTGTGTGTGTGTGAACCCACGTGGACGTGACGGAGCCCTAACTAACCGTGGCTCATTGATTCTTCTTCTTCTCTGGCTGTGTCACTCCAGAGCCAACCCCACCCCCTGGTGTGGGCCAAGCTGAAGGGGTTCCCCTTCTGGCCGGCGAAGGCACTGCGGGAGAAGGACGGGCAGGTCGACGCGCGCTTCTTCGGTCAGCATGACAGGTGAGTCCCTCCCATCGCCGCCGCAACGGGTCAGACCATATTTGATTTACTGACCCAACACTCGGCTGCCACATCCTTAAAACGTGTTGTTAAAGGAGACATATTATTCTCCCAGGTGTGAGCGTGATTAGACATTCCAAGCGGCATAATCACGCTCACACCTGGTGGTATAATATGTGAGTCCCTCAACGTTCTTTTGTGACGTGTCCTTTCTGTTCTCAGGGCCTGGGTGCCGATCAACAACTGCTACCTCATGTCCAAGGAGATCCCCTTCTCCGTGAAGAAGACCAAGAGCATCTTCAACAGCGCCATGCAGGAGATGGAGGTCTACGTGGAGAACATCCACAAGAAGTTTGGCGTGTTCAACTACGCGCCGTTCCGCACGCCCTTCACGCCCCACAACCAGCTGCAGATGCTGCTGGACCCGGCCAACCCCGGCGCCGGCACCGTCAAGCTGGAGAAGCCCGAGAAGCTGAGGCTCAACTTCGACATCACCATCTCGCCCAAGATGCTCCTGCAGGGCAAGAGCTTCGTCGGGGGGGCGCCCGGCGGCGGCGGCCGGGGCGGCGGCGGGGGCCTGAGCCGCCGCATCTCCATGACGGACATGCCGCGCTCGCCCATGAGCACTAACTCCTCGGTGCCCGGGTCGGGGTCGGACGCGGAGCCCGACTGCAACGAGAAGCCGCCCAGGAGCCTGCCTTTCCACTACAGCACCGGGGAGGACTCCATGGACTTCAGCGGTAGCTAGTGTTCCCTTTATGCCTTGGGTTGGGTTGTGTCTGTATGTGGGTATTGGAGTGCTGTATGTTAATGGTAAATGGATTGCATTTCTATAGCACTTTTATCCAAAGCGCTTTACAGTTGACCTCACATTCACCCACACATTCAGTCATACACCGACGGCGGTGTCAACCATGCAAGGTAACAACCAACACGTCAGTTAGGGTTAGGTGGTGTCTTGCTCAGGGACACCTCCACACTTAGCTAGGAGGCGGAGCCCGGGGATCGAACCAGCAACCTTCTTGTTGCCAGACAACCCGCTCTTACCTCCTGAGCTACTACCACCCACATATCATATCCTAACCCGAGCACTAACTTGGGTGTTTGTTCGTCTTGGCATTATTAATAGTACTTGGCATTGGTTAGCATATTGTATGTTCTTAGATGTTGGTACTGCACTCAGAATGTCACGTCTGCTCTTATCTCATCTATTATGCAGGCAGCCTAGCAATTATGAAACTCGTTCTATTAACCTCACAACTATGAATGCTTGAAACCTGCTCTATTCTTATCTTTATGTACCACAGTGATATATTGCTGTCACCTTCAACAGTATGTGGGTGTTGGAGTGCTGTATGTGCAGAGGTTATTGTTGTGTGTATGTAAATCCTCTTTTTACATGATTTTAAATGATGGTGTTCAACTTCTGAAATTTATTTTTGGTTTGTCTCCAGCGTCCCCCGCGTCATCGAAGATAGGCCCAGCAGGCAGCACCACGGGCAGCCCCAAGCCCTTCAACCCCGGACTGGTGCCCAAACAGGAGCGGACCTCGGGCCCCGGGAGCATCCTCAACCTGAATCTGGGTCAGTTTGTGTCCACACCATACATCATGCTGCTGTCAGTCAGTGCTGGAAATTAACTGTATTCCTCAAGTGTCCCGCAACTGTCCCGAAGTCTACTTTCAACTGTCCCCGACTGAACAACCGCTGTCCCAAATTGGAGCTCTTTCTTTTTCCATTTTCCATAATAAATATAGTTTAATGACTTCGTTGACTCTGACACTGGTCTGCACCTTCGCGTGGGTCTCTCTATGATGACTTTGTGTGTCAGCGCTTTGTGTGATGTCACGTAGAGCTTGTGAATTAAACCCAAAAATGTAACTTGCAATGTAACATTTCTCATCTGCCCCACAGTTGTCAGAGACATCGTATATATTTGTGTCCCAACTAAGTGCTATTTTATGCTGAAATGTGCGTGTCTGCAAAGAGGGTTGAAGTTGTCTGTGTGAATGTGAACCCCCTCCCGTCCTGTAGACCGGGTGAAGGCTGAGATGGACCTGAAGGAGCTGAGTGAGTCTGTACAGCAGCAGCAGCAACAACAACAACAACAGCAGCAGGGCAACGCGGCCACGCCCACACCGAAGCGGCTAATCAGAAGCCTGGACAAGACCATCGAAAACTGCAAGGCCCAACTGGGTAAGATAGGGCAGTACCACTAAGTTGCGTTTTTACGATTGAGCGTTAAAACGATGCGCAGAATAGATGGGTTCATCTAGTGTCATATTTGTGATATCCAGTGAGTTATTTGATCAACTGAGCACGACTCAAAGTCCTTCATGCTGAGCGTGGCACAAAGTTTCTGAATTATTAACGACGAAATCGATCCTGCACGGAATAAGAAGTGCATCGTGTTGTTCGGCTGAATGCAGTTAAACCAACGCGGCTGCCTCTTGAGAATCCCTTTCACTTGTTTGTCAAGGCAAAAAACCTAAACGTTTCACTGTCAAAAGACCAATATATATATAAATGTTTTCTCCGTACAGGCATCGACGAGATACCGGAAGATGCCTACAAAGGTGTGGAACGCAGCGACTCCGAGGACTCGGACAAGTCCGACTCGAGCGACAGCCCGTACCCCAGCGACGACGAGCACAAGCCCAAGAGCTCCACCCACGAGGACAAGGACAAGCTGGAGAGTAGGAGACTCCCCAGGACCTCGGGCCAGGGGGAGGACAAGGAGGGAGGGCCGGACACGGGGGATAAGGTCACCCCTGACCCCCCGCTCAAAGACAAGCAGGGCAACAACGGCCCAGAGCGCAACCCCCAGGACAAGCCTCGGGTGGCGTCGGCGGTGGGGGCGGCCCCCCAGGGTCAGCCCCCGCCGGAGATGACCAAGAGCCCGGAGGGAGGCCGGTCGGCCGCGGCCCCCACCTCTCATGCAGAGCAAGACTCTGATTCTGAGCGGGAGCTGGTGATCGACCTTGGTGACGAGAACGGAGGCCGCGACCGCAAACGGCTCAAGAAGGAGCCGGCGACTTCTAAAGTCGCCAAAGACCCTTCGGCTATCAAGACGGAAGGTGAAACTTTATGAAACTTTCTCCTGCTGATATGTTTCGCAATGGTAAATGTTTCTGAAGGAAAGGTTAAATATTATAATTGGAAGTCTGTTGTTGATTATTATTATTCTAAAAATTTTTGGACCTAGGTAAATTTCCGTCGTCTGCTGTCACAGCCTCACCGGCACGGGACGCTTCGACCCCAAAAGACTCCTCCTCCCAGGCCCCCCTCACGGCGGCCCTCAGCCCGGCGTCCACCACGGTTCCCGCCCAGACCACCGCAGCCCCTGTCTGGAGCCCTCCCGCCCCCTCTCCATCTTCCTCCTCCTCCACCTCCACCACCACCTCCTCCAACACCACCACCTCCACGTCCGCCACCGCCGCCGCTCCCGCAGCAGCTACGAAGAAACAGCGCCCCCTGCTGCCCAAGGAGACGGCTCAGGCCGTGCAGCAGCGCACCGCCGTGGTGTGGAATCCCACCAGCAAGCTCCCCACCGCCTCCTTCAAGAAGGTGCAGGTGCAGAAACTTCAGAGCCAGCAGCATGCAGAGCAGCAGCAGCAGCAGCCGCCGGTGTTGGCGGCGGTGGCAATTGCGCCGACCCAGGTCACGGCACCGCTGCAGGCACACAGCCCACAGCAGCAGCAGAACCAGAACTCCCCATCCAGCACCCGCTACCAGACTAGGCAGGCTGCTAAAGGTACATGTGGTGGCGACGATGTACCAGAAAGCTAGCGTACACACACACACACACACACACACACACACACACACACACACACACACACACACACACACACACACACACACACACACACACAGTTGTGAAACGTTAATAAAAAGCTTTAAATCAACCAGTCCATTGTAATCTCATGCAGACTTTTTTTTTTAATTTTATTTCCAACAGTGCTGCAGAAAGACTCGGCAACCTCGTCCGCTGCCCCCGCAGGCGGTTCCTCCTCCTCCTCCTCCTCCTCCTCCTCCTTGTCCCTCCTGACGGGAGACCTCCAGATCCCCACGGGCTCGGCTGATGTGGCCGCAGACATAACCAAGTACACAAACAAAGTAGGTCTCACCCCCCCCCCCCCCCCCCCCCTCAGTCCTGATGTCTTACTTAACCAAATAAATACATCATAACTACCACTATTTTACAAATGGGGAAATCGTCATGAATACATCACGGGCGACATAAGCAACAGTCTATAAAGTAATACCACTCGCTTGGAAACAATCATCAACTCCTGGACTCGCATGCCTTGTATGACTTATGACATACATTTCTCTTTGTAAGTCGCTTTGGATAAAAGCATCTGCCAAATGCCCTAATATAAATGTAAATGCATACATGCAGACATACATGGTCTGTATTCACCTTATTCGATATTTTTTTCTTTCTATATTTTGTTTAGTATTTTACATTTTTTTTACTGTAAATATTGGACATGTTCTAGATGTTCTGGTTCTGATCCCTCCAATTCTTGTTATCTGCAGTATTCTTTTGCACATTGCGCTGAGCATTGCCACATTTCATTTCACTGCATATCCTGTATGTGTGCATGTGACAAATAAAGTTCTTGAATCCAAATCTAAAAAAGCGATGCCTTTTTTTGCGAATCTTCTCAGATCATGGACACGATTAAAGGGACGATGACGGAGATCTACAACGACCTTTCCAAAAGCACATCGGGAAACACGATCGCAGAGGTCAGTGCTCCGGTGTCCACACACACACACACACACACACACACACACATATTGGACCATGCTACGTGCTAAATGTAAACTCTGCTAATGTTGTCAATCCTCGGCTCGGTTTCCCGGACAGATCCGACGGTTACGGATCGAGATCGAGAAGCTACAGTGGTTACATCAGCAGGAGCTGTCTGAGATGAAACACAACCTGGGTCAGTGGGACGCACACACACACACACACACACAGACACACACACACACACACACACACACACACACTTGTATGTGTGTAGCGAGTGACGTTTGGTGTTTGTCAACTTTATTTGTATAGCCCTTAATCACGGCCACAGTCTCAAAGGGCTTTACAGGCCATATATTTATGACGCGCCTAACACAACCCTAACCTCCCAAAGGGCCAAGAAAACAAAAAAAACAGTGTTTAGAGAATTCAAACAGCCCTTGATCATGGCTGCCTGATTTAGGTACTTCCGGGTCATTC
This sequence comes from Coryphaenoides rupestris, assembly GCA_002895965.2. NCBI lineage: Eukaryota > Metazoa > Chordata > Actinopteri > Gadiformes > Macrouridae > Coryphaenoides > Coryphaenoides rupestris. The sequence goes on along the minus strand of PIJE02001113.1, from coordinate 87,017 downwards.
ACTCAGTAAGGAAACCTCCTAAGCAAAAAAGACTATTGGAACACGGCCACAGCGTGAGGAATCCCTCCTCTCAGGGATGGTTAGGAGTGCAATCTGCGCCGTAATGGCATGCATGAATTGGTAATACAAGCAAATATTTTACTTAAAATTTAAAAAAGGAAAATCGATATTTTCCATGGTGATTAGGTGCTCGCTGGTAGCCATCAGGGGGGCTGTTAAACACACACATTTACATTTACATTTAGGGCATTTGGCAGACGCTTTTATCCAAAGCGACTTACAAAGAGTACATTTGTTGAAGGAGACAACAATATATCACTGTGGTACATAAAGATAAGAATAGAGCAGGTTTCAAGCATTCATAATTACGAGGTTAATAGAACGAGTTTCATAATTGCTAGGTTGCCTGCATAATAGCTGGGATAAGAGCAGACGTGCGATTCTGAGCATGTTGCCAACATCTAAGAACATACAATATGCAAACATCTAGAATAAGCGATGATCTTCTGTCCTTGTCCGTCGATGGCCACAGAGCTGACCATGGCGGAGATGCGTCAGAGTCTGGAGCAGGAGCGCGAGCGTCTGGTGGCCGAGGTGAAGAAGCAGACGGAGTCGGACAAGCAGCAGGCGGTGGACGAGACCAAGAAGAAACAGTGGTGCGCCAACTGCAGGAAGGAGGCCATCTTCTACTGCTGCTGGAACACCAGCTACTGCGACTACCCCTGTCAGCAGCCCACTGGCCGGAGCACATGAAGTCGTGCACTCAGTCAGGTCGGCCCGACTGTATGAAGCTATTGTCACTTCTACTTCCCACCCATAACATACCTCCTTGTTGTTGTTTTGTTGTTGTTGTTTTCCCTTTGCATAGTCATAGCTTACTGACTGCAGGCAGATTCACAAATCATGTATATTATGTATATTTCTGCTATGATATGCCATATGCCATATTTCTGCTGTATCTGCCCTTACTTGCTTGTACATTTATAATTCTCAATATTCAATCAATACTTCTGGAGTCAACATAACATTACATTTTATATTACTGTGTGTGTGTGTGTGTGTGTGTGTGTGTGTGTGTGTGTGTGTGTGGAGTGTGACACATTCCAGTTGCTGGTTTTTAACACTCCCCTTGTGTCTCGGCCCACACAGCCACGGCTCCCCAGCAGGAGCCGGAGACGGAGCCCGCCTCGGACCCGACGGCCAAGCCCGCGAGCCTCCCACCCGCGACGATCCCGTCCGCCGCCGCCGTTGTCGCCGCCTCCTTACCGGACAAAAACTCCTCGCCCCGATATCTGGAGAAAAGCAAGGACAGCACTGCAGGAGTCACTGTGACCTAATTAGACACTATATATATATATATATATATATATATCTACACACACACGGTTTTTCCTTTTCAAAATGGCGACGGTGGACTTGGTGGATTGCGTCGCTGTAAAAAAAGAAACTGAAGGAAAAGGTTAATTTCCCTTCTCCCCCCCCCCCCCATCTCCTGTGTTACTTGTCTGATTGGTCAAATCATCCAATGACTTTTCACAAATGTATGTTTGGTTGGATTCACTTTTGTAACTCTCTTTAAAAAAGAAAAGAAAAGAAAATGATGCTTGTATATTTTTTGGAGGATAGAAAAATAAACTGATTTAATGGCTTTCTTACCAGCTCACTTCTGTCCGGAAGAAGGAAGATTGTATCAGACGTAATCCAATATTCACGACACGACATCTGTGCCGTACCGGAGTACTTCAAGCTGTTATGGTTATCGAACAAACGTTTTCAAAGCAGCCCGGATACAAGTGCATACAACGTGAGGTGCCAATATATATTTTGAGTAATGTAACTGTAACGTTCATCCACTTTTGCATCTCCCATCATGTCGTCTAAATACATTTACATTATTGACTCTGTTCTCCAATGTTGTTCCCCTGTGTGTACACATGCAATTGTGTGATTATAAAAAAAACTATCTAAACATTTTAACTGTACAAAACTTTTTTGTAATAAGAAAACATGAACAATATTTATAGTGTTCTGATTTTTTGGGGGGGGGATGTTTAATCAAAATCACACTTCTATCTGTCTACAAGCAAAAACAATGTTTAGGAGAAATGTTTACTTGAGATCTATGTCACACACAGCGAATTCTATTCAACCTAACAAAAACAACGGTGTTAAGCATAGTCTTATAATGGGGTAAGTGGAAACTGTATTATTTGTGAGCATGCCTTTTTATATTTTGTCATGTTCGTTTACATATTGTACATAGATTAAATGAATTGGTGAAGTATACAAAAAATAAAAGTGGGCAGAATGGCTCTGACTACCTTTGTGTGTCAGGTTAGTGGAAAAAATAAGTTATTGTGGTCATATCAGTCCATTTAAGGTTTTATCAATGTCATTGTGGCAATTAAATAAATAGGTCAGTAGAGCTTGTGCTTTTAATGCAATATTAATGGTGGGCAGGGGGTGAACAAGTCAGTATTTCCCAGACCGTTTGGGTCTTCAACAGGTCTGTGGTGAGTTCTCCAAAAGGAGTCCTCGTGAGTGACGTGCAGAGAGAGATAGAGGACAGGTAAACGCGGTACGATTGAATGGTTGTTTTTCCTTGACGGATGAGCATAAACATCTTCGACTGTCACTTCATGTCAACTTGCTCAGATGGAGACAAGAATGGAATGGACTGGACTATCTCGGCCTACGAGGAAGAAAGCGAGAAGTTGGGTCGGATGATAGTGAGGCCGGCAGGGATATTAATATTAAAAACACACACACACGTATATATATATATATATATATATATATATAACTTCACTATTCACTGTAGAATTGCACTGTTCAGAATGAATGTGTTATAATAATAATAATAATAATTATGTTATGAAGAACATGTGACAACAGTACAACACTGACGTGTAGGGGGCGCTGTGCACTTTCTGGTTGTTTGCGCGCCGCACCGCCACTAAACCGAGAGAAGAAGAAGAAGAAGAAGACGAAGAAGAGGTCGGAGGAGAAGGAGATGAAGTCGTGAGTTCTCGCGAGACTACGCGGCGCACGAAGCGTCGGAAATGGAGCGCCACGTAGCGAGCTAGCTAGCGAGCAGAAGACTTTAGCGCGTTGTCGGAAAATGTAACGTTTGTCTTGAAGGTAAATGGGCTTCATTTAAGAGAATATTCCCCCGGAACGAGAACGGCGTGACGGCTAGGCGCGTTATAAAGACCCGCGTGACTCAAAATAGTTCAGCAATAACCACGCAGTGAACAAAGAACGGGGAGAGAATACTCGGCGGGAGAGGAGCGAGGATGACGTCTTTTAATATTTTAATATTTTAATACTTTAATACGAGTTGACGTGGCGAGCTGTTCACGCTGCGCTCAAAACTCGCACACATCATAGACCCAGCGAAGGTACAAAAATAATATAACCACTGTGGACGTCGACTGACCGGCCGCCTCTGAGTATTCGTCGAGTAAAAACAACCGAAGCGGGTTTTTTTGGGGGGAGCATAGAGTCCGTCGTGTTTAGGCCTCGCTAACGAGACTGCCTAGCACCTGGTCTGAGGAAGATAATGGAGATAATGAAGACTCGTGTGAGAGACACGCAGTTTAGGTTACTAGTGGGGGGGTGACTGGAGGTTGTGTTGGGGGGGCGAATGGACTGGATGAGTTGGGAGGTCGGGGGGTTAAATCAATGGTGTAGCCTCTGAACGCCTCCCTTGCAGCTTGACATGTTTTACCTTTAGAGTTTTCAAGTTATGGCTTAGGTTAGGGGTGTCAAACATGCGGCCCGGGGGCCCGATGCGGTCCGCCGCCAGTGATCCACCAATCCGGCCCGGGAGCCAATTTCATAAAATGGGTTCGATGGATGGATGGATTAATCTTTCTGATTTTGTTCACTTTATTCCAAATCACCCAAAAAATTGTTGTAGTTCCTACAAATAACCACTAAGCTGCACGAATCGTAAGAGTTTCATAATGTATTTTCTTGGTGTTTTGATTGTCTGTCCGGCCCCTGCTAATTAGCATTGGGTCTGTTACGGCCCTCAACCTCAAGTGAGTTTGACACCCCTGGCCTGTGTGTGTGTGTGTGTGTGTGTGTCATAACATGACATCATATTCTTAATTACTCTAGTTATAAAATGCACACATGGTGGTTCACAAAGGACAACATGAGATGTGTGTGACATAGCCGAGGGTGTATATACTGTATTACCAGTTCAGGTGTTGAAGACTACCACAGTATATTATACTTTGTATATACATTTAAGTCATGTATTTGTGACCTAATTTGCGTCCTAAACCACGGAAAGTGTCAATATATTCCTCATAACACTGGATTCACTTTCAGCAACACACACACACACACGGGTTATAACATTAACCCACCAAGCCAACCCATTTAATAAATTGGCAGTGCCTTTGTGAAACTTATGTTTTTATCTCCACCTTTTGGCCCTTGGCATATAAAGAACATTAGTTTATCATGTAAAAAGTGAGCAACAAGTGGTAATTGTGCTATGTACACATTTTAATATACACAATATATATGCAGGGTACAGCGTGTATATAAGCATATATGTGATTAACCGCACTACTATGTTAACACAAAACATGCCTTTTTATAATGCCTCAGCTACCATGGACACCAGTCTGGATACTGAACAAGACAACATTGCTGGTGATCACAATTCAGGTAGAACAAAATGTTGATGAACAACATGAACTAAGTCCACCATTTTCATTGATAAGGTAGAGCTAGAACTCTGGTTGAAGATGAGCCAGACAAGAGATTCACTTCATTTTCCTGTTCTGTAGAGCAACAAGGTGATCTTGAACACCAGAGTGGGATATCGGAAGACACAGATAAGAATGCTCGCCTGAGCCTCTCAGAGTTTAAAAAGTCCTGGGGCTTCAGGCGGACAACTATCGCCAAGAGGGAGTTCATGGATGAAATAAGTGACCTAGAGCCTAGCCCCCCGCCCGTGCGCAGGGGTAGGAGTCGCCGCACCAGGCAAACGCGGCAGCCCGTCGAAGACCCCCAGCCGGCCCCAAAACCCATCCGCTCATCCAGTTCTGTTATAGACAACCTAGAATGGTCCGCTCCATCCTCGCCTGCGGAACCGGCAGAACCAGAGGCCTCAGGGGCCTCTGCAGGAGGGTCTCTCGACCCCAGTTTATGGCAGGATTTTGGCTCTGCCTTCCACACGGCCTTCTCCCTGCTCGGTGGGAGTGAGGACAGGCCCATGAACGTGGCAGATCCCCCGCCGGGCCGAGACGATCCTGACGTTAGCGACACCCACTCGGTCGGGGCCGAGGAGGCCGAAACCGACAGCTCCGACAGCACGGGGGAAGAGGTTGATCCCCCAGGGCCCCCTCTTGTAGAACAGCCTGGGAATTCCTGGGATGAGAACCAGGACGTCCTGGTGATCTCTAGTCAGGAAGACGAGAGCGATGACCTGACACTCATGCAGCTGAAGAACCGGCTGTCATCTAAGGCCCGGGCCGGGAGGGGAGGCAGAGGGAAGGCCCGGGGGAGAGGCCGTGCGAGAGGCAGAGGGAGGGGCAGAGGTAAAGGGAGGGGTCGTAGAAGGGTCAGACCCGCGGAACTGGAGTCCAGCATGGAGGACGAGGACGTTGAGGGTCTGAATCAGCAAGCATCACCACTGGGGCACAAACAACAAGGACCAGAGGCGGTTATCGTGTTGGACTCTGACAGTCCCACCGAGGCACATGGCATGGGCTCCGACCCTTTAGTCATGGACAGTGACTTGGACCTGTCTGCCGACAGCACTCAAGGCCAATATGACGATGCAGTAGAGGACAGGAGATTCAAGAAGCTGAGGAGCCATAATGTTTTTGACAGCGAAGGCTCCGACCCCGACGCCCTGTACTGCATCTGCCGTCAGAAGCACAGCAAAAGGTACGTGTTGGTCGCTTCGCAAAAACAAACGTCTTCCCCAACCGGAAAACCCCTCCTTGCTACCATTCTTCCTCTGGTGTCCATGACTCCATCTAGGTTCATGATCTGCTGCGATCGGTGCCAGGAGTGGTTCCACGGAGACTGCGTGGGTGTTTGTGAAGCACGGGGTCGCTCGATGGAAAGGAGAGGAGAAGAGTACACCTGCCCAACCTGCACCAGCAAAAGACAAAGGTTATCGCAGCCTAACGTTCCGTCCGATGACTTGCCGGAGGGTCCAGAAATTCCGGCCAGCCTGCTGGATGTTGTCGCACCCACTGCCTCTGCGGAAAAGGTGGTGGAGGTCACCCAACCGCAGGAAAGCAAGGTAAGAGTGTATAGCGCTGTGGTATATTGGTTGAACTGCTGAAGGTCCTTTTGCACTACAATGTTTGTAATACTTTCTCTTTGTTTCTGCGTGCCATTTGCCCATGACCATGAGGGCTTATAGATCACTTTTTTTGTTGTTGTAAGATCGCCAATTTCTTTCCCAATGCGCATGCTTCGTCTTCTTCCACCTGACTTTCTGACGATTGGCAAACATTTAGAACCAAGTATGAATCAGGAAACACACATGCGTGTTATGCGAGATCAAAGCAGACCGCCAATTGTAGTATGAATGGAAACGCACGGCCGCAGTGACACCCGGTAAGCATGTAGGAGCCTTAAGACTGAACTCTGCTTTCAGGGGGTTGCTGAGGTGGTATCAGAGCAGTCCAAGCCAGTGTGTCTCTGCATCGGCCCTGGATGCTCCAAACAGGCCTTGCCGGACTCGGTGTACTGTGGCACCGACTGTATCCTCCAGCATGCAGCGGAAAACATGAAGCCTGAGAAGGGTCGTAGGAGGGGCAGAGCCGTGGAACTAAAGTCCAGCATGGACGACGAGGACCTGACTCTGGTGAATCAGCAAGCATCGCAACCGCAGCACGAACAACAAAGACCAGAAAGCAGTCCAGCGGCGGCTGTCGTGCTGGACTCAGACAGTCCCGCCAAGGCACTTGGCATGGGCTCTGACCCTTTAGACAGAGACTTGGACCTTTCTGCCGACGGCACCCACAGCCAATATGACGATGCAGTAGAGGACAGGAGATTCGAGAAGGAGAGGAGCTATCGTGTTTTTGACAGCGAAGGCTCCGACCCCGACGCCCTGTACTGCATCTGCCGTCAGAAGCACAGCAAAAGGTACGTGTTGGTCGCTTCGCAAAAACAAACGTCTTCCCCAACCGGAAAACCCCTCCTTGCTACCATTCTCCCTCTGGTGTCCACGACTCTGTCTAGGTTCATGATCTGCTGTGGTGGGTGCCAGGAGTGGTTCCATGGAGACTGCGTGGGTGTCCGTGAAGCACGGGGTCGCTCGATGGAGAGGAGAGGAGAAGAGTACACCTGCCAAACCTGCACCAGCAAAAGACAAAGGTTACCGCAGCCTAACGTTCCGTCCGATGACTTGCCGGAGGGTCCGGAAATTCCGGCCAGCCTGCTGGATGTTGTCGCACCCACTGCCTCTGCGGAAAAGGTGGTGGAGGTCACCCAACCGCAGGAAAGCAAGGTAAGAGTGTATAGCGTGGTGGTGGGTATCGAACTTCGATAACTTTAAGGCACCGACCGAAATACTTTGATGCAATCAAGTATCAAAAAATGCCTCGTCATTCGGTTCCAAATTTCGACACCTCAAGAAAAAGTGAATCTAAAAGCCAATAATCATACAGCATGCTTGTACCAAGGGAGACATCCATTCACTTTCACAACTCAGCGATCATGTTGATAGTTTTTACTTAGAATGGTATTCACGCTCTGAATTACATTGTTCTGGCGCGGGGAACAAAATGAAAAAAGTATTGTTCAGGAACTGGTATCGAAGTCAAGGTATCGGTACCGGCACTGGTATCTAAAAAAATTGTAATGATACCCAGCCCTACAGACAAGTAGCAAATATGTTGGCAGACACATTTCAGACACCCGACAAGTATGTAGGAGGCTTAAGACTGAACTCTGATTTCAGGGGGTTGCTGGGGTCGCATCAGAGCGCATCAGAGCAGTCCAAGCGAGTGACTGTTGTTAAGATAGAAATGGACAGCTCACTCCCTCTCTGCATCGGCCCCGGGTGCCCCAAAGAGGCCTTGCCGGACTCGGTGTACTGTGGCACCGACTGTATCCTCCAGCACGCCGCGGTCACCATGAAGTCCCTCACCGGGACCAAGGAGCCCAAGGCCAGGAGCCGACCGCAGAGAAAAGCGGCTGCAAAGGTAAGGAATTAAACATGGAGCCTGAACAGTTTCTCAATGTTTGCTCTTTTGGTACTTGTTTGACCTATTTAGTGCTTGATTCAACCCGACAACCCCATGTCATAATCAACTCTTTGTCATTGTTGTTGTTTTTGTCCATAGGGTCAGAGGTCGGGTAGGGGGACACAGAGTGAGGTGCGGGGTGAAGAGGAGCAAGAAGGGGACGTGGCTCAGAAAGAGGCAGCGTCTCCCCCGGCCTGTAACCCCAGGCTCAGTGCAGCCGCGACTGCTGCTGTTCCACCCTCGTCTAAGTTGTGCATGACCTGTAGGTATCATTCACTGTACATACACATCCAACATTGCGCTCCAGTTCCTCCACTTTGAATCGGTCCAATCACAAGCAGGCCAACACCTCTCGTATTCCCAGGAAATCCAATGCACGCACGCACACGCCACACACACCACTCAAAATGAGAGAGAAGACGTACTTATTTAGCAGAGGTCAGCAGTGGGTAAGTATGTTCACTTTCTATTTTGCAGTCTTCGGGTCAGCATTTCAGTACGCCGGGCGCATACAATTGTGTTGCAAAGCACGTTGCTCAAAACCACTTTTTGACCACACACGGAAGCGCTATGTTTGTGAATCACCCCATACAATGTGGCAGTTCCAGTTCCTACTTTCGACTTGCCTCGGGACTGCCCCAATCCTGCCAGTGTACACAGCACAGCACAACACAATACAATACACAAAAGGCTGTACAATTCCTTCATTGAGCAGTAAAGACAGACAGGGTACATTGTAAGCACTTGAGATCAAACACAGATGACCCTATATCCTCCTAAACATAATAACACAGCAGCCTTTTTTTAAGGGTCTCATTTTGCACATTCATTAATTCTCGAAAGGATGACAACCTTCACTCGTTGTCCCACTTTATCCAACTTGAGCAGGAAGATAATCTTAGGGTCCAGCCTGGTTACACCGCATGGTTTTTAGACCTTATTATTGCTCTTGACCCTTTCTGCCACTTGGTTCCTGATATCAGTATATTTTAGTGTTCATCCGTTCATGTGCCCTTTTAGGTTTCGTACTTGACACTTCCAATGTACCTTTTAGCATTTTCCGGTGCATTGTGGGATTTGGTGCCATCTGGCGGTGAGGTTGTAGATTACAGCCAACTAAATGCCTCCCCCCACCCCCCCTCCTTTCAAATGGTACAGGAGAAGCTATGGTGGCCTGTAAGGTACCAAGAGGTACTTCCAAAATTAACTCTAGGGCAGCATCTAGTAACCAAGTGTCAAGTGATGAGGTTCCTTAAAAAATTGAGTTCCGTTATTTAGTCGGTAAAACTATAGGTGTTAAAGATGGCGATGATTATGGTTAGATGTTCTGCATTGTGGCAGCCACCCATTCACATCAACCATCAAAAATGCGGAACATCTTAAAGTTAGAAACGGGTCCTCTCGCCATTTCTCTGCTCTGTCCATTTCACCCAAGACCGTTCCGTAAGATGCCACTCAATTTCACACACTGCACCTTTAACGGCATACATTCAGTCAGGATCTCCTACCGAACGAACAGCGAGGTGGCCAACACTGTTTGACACATTCAACACACTTTTACAGACATTTTAGTTTACGTTAAACAGCTCCAGTTGCCCCTTAAATATTGCCCATATATTCCTCCTCTTACAAGTCTACGTATACATCTCTGTGTACACTACATTTGATCAACCTCAGCGTTTGATGCATACACGGTGGATTACATAACATGTTGAATCTTAGTACTTCTCGGGTAGTAACCTGCACTTAAAAGCAAACATTCAGCTGATGTCTCGATGTAATTTTCCAACGACCACTGAATCCACCTGGGGCCTGATGCTGGGGTGTGTGGCAGCGAAACTATATCGGTTGGATTTTGATGTCTCCTCACCAGAATATTTTTTTTGAGGAAAGGCTCAGACATTTTAAGGTCCGTTTTTTATTTTGTGCTTCCTCACACGGCAGATTGCTGTGACATGCATAGCAACAGTAATGGAAGAACAAACTCACAAAACAACTTTTTTGTCAATTTCTTTACGACCATACACACTACACTCAATATCATTATCAAAACACTTTCAGTATCCGTCGGAACATTCTTTACATTTACATTTAGGGCATTTGACAGACTTTTTTTTTTAAAAAGCGATTTCCAAGTACATTTATCAAAATCTGTTGCAGTCTGAGTCACAAACATTCCTGACTGAAGGGACAACTCTTTGATTCTACCGTGCAACCTGCAATGTCTTAAATCATTCATCCTTTTACACACACACACAAACATTGACACACAAATCCTCTATTAAGTCTCTGGCCAGCCATCAAACAAACCATAGTTCTGTCCAGGATATCTTGGTATGAGCTGGTTATGAGGGGGTGGGGAAGGGGCTTCAAGAATGAAAGACAAGCCAAGGTGCTTCAGCCCTGCGGGGCAGGAGGATTGAGAACTGGTCGCTGCGCAGACGAATCCCGAGGCTTCTGACGTAGCCGGTGGTATTAGACGGAGGCCTTCTCAAGCGGCCTCCACCCGACAAGCCTTTGGTGCCGTGGTTCCATGAAGACAGCCGGCGGTTGAACAAGTAGCAGACCTGAGTGAGTGACATGTTCTCGATTCCTCAGCCCTTGTGGAACACACAATTCCTTTTTGGGGCAGGGCCTGCAAAGGGGTCGATCATTTAGGATTCAGGGTTCATGCATACATACAACCTCCTGTGCACGACATGGCAGGAATTACAGGAGCTATCAGTGTTCAGTGGACAATAAGATTTCTTTCTGAGGACCAAGTAGCATGCGTTGCTTTCACACCAGCAAAATTTAGGGAGAAGGTTTTGCCATAGATTTGAATGGCCGTCTTGCACAACTTGGCCCTCAGCAAGGGACTATTCACCCTGTACCAGCACCTACATTGAACTTCACCGGTCATCTAGACCCAACTTCCCTTCCCCCAACGTCACAACTTTTTTTTATTTTGCTTTGCTTTACAGTTCATCAGTTGCAGACTTGTAGTAGAATTCAGAAGAGGCTGCGGAAGTCAACAGATCTTTGAGGAGATTAGGGAAACAATTTGGTTCATTCAGGAGAGTGGGACTATTGACTGGCAGATACTTTCATCCAAAATGACTTAAAAAGAGTACATTTGTTGAAAGAGAGCAATATATCGTTGTGGTACTTAAGATAAGAATAGAGCAGGTTTCAAGCATTCATAATTGCTAGGTTGCCTGCATAATAACTGGGGTAAAAGCAGAAGTGCCATTCTGAGTACATTACCAACATCTGAGAACATACAATGCTAAGTACTATTAATAATGCCAAGATGTACAAACACGGAAGTTAGTGCTCGGGTTAGGAGAGGGAAGACGAGGGGTGGGGGGGGAGTCCAGGTGAACTCTGAACCGGTTGGGTCTCGAGTCTCTTGCGGAAGCTGGTGAGCGACTCTGACTTCAGCCAGAAGTCGCATACATGCATGCATACACACACACACCCCACACACCCACACACACACACACACACACACACAAAACATACATACACACACCTACATACACACACACACACACACACACACAAACATACATACACACACATACACATACATACATACATACATACATGCATACACACATACATGCATACGTGCACACATACATGCATGCATACATACATACATGCATACATACATGCATGCATACATACATACATACATACACACATGCACACAGATATACATTGGTCAGTGGAGACAACAGGGTAAACTGGCAACAGCCAGCTGGTCAGGAACAGTTAGCGTTAGGCATCTTGCTCAGGGACAACTCAACACTTAGCTCGGAGGAATCAGGGATCAAACCAGCAAGCTTCCGGTGGCCAAACAGCCGCCTCTAACTCCACTGCTGCCCTTATTTTTTTACAACATGCCGCGGACCACAGAACCTTTTTCTATCACAAAGGGAATGCGATGAGATTCAGGGTCATGTGTGGTCCAAGATCAGACTAATATCCGACCTGTGGTCAGAAGGAACTCTGTTCTCAGCTGCTGTTCTCCTCACCCTCTCAACCTCTCTACTACATTCATACTAGCAAGAGATGCTCATGCCTCATTTTTATTGAAAAATAGGATATTCCCTGTTGGATGGATCATGGGACAGTTACTGCTGTAAGTGCAGCATATGCAGCCGTTCAGAGCTACTGTTCACACTTGAGATCTGTGAGCACTATATAAATTGGTAATTTACAAAAATGTATGTAAACGGTAAAATAAGAAAATGAATGGTAAACCCTGGAAACCCCTTGGATTCTGGAGTTTACCATTCATCTGTAGTGTACATCCTAGTTAATTTAGCAATGCACATGGTGTGTCATGGTACTCTTGTACCTTGTTACATTTACAAAAAAAATTACAAACGTAAATGCTGTCTCGTTCACATGACTTCAGTCACCAGACTTGCTGCCTTGTCCGTGCTCGACCATTGTCAGCTGTGCACTGGCTGGAAATTGCACTATTACTTCAGTATCTGCAGTAGGGGGGACCACACACACACACACACACACACACACACACACACACACACAGGGATATTCTTTACATGTATGCATACACAATTGACAATGCTGTAGTGTGGTGAAATATAGCCGGGAATCATTTGTGTTGTGTTGAAAGCATACAAGACATCTGGCTGTACTTGGCAGTGGAGGAGAGCTGCGGAGAGATCCGGTTTTTTTGTTATTATTTGAAAAGCTCTTGAGTGAAATGGTTCCTTTTGTCTTCCTGTCGAAACCAACCTTCATTTTCACTCTTTTGTTTTTCTATAAGATGTCTAGAGCATCAGCACCATCTGCTGGCCATGTGAGAGATGTACAACCCAAACACCAATGAGCTCTGGCTTAAAGTTGCCAGCAGCATGATGTCGGCATACCAATAGTTCCAAGTGTCCATCTCTGAGGCATTACGTGAAATATGATTTTTCAAATATATCACAGTTTTAGATATACAATTATTTCTCATCAAATTAATGTCGGCTTACAATTAGAAATGTCCCATTTTTTTATATCTCCAATATTTTACCAATTGTTACATAACAAATGAATACATAAAAACACATTTCTATATGTTTTTTCAATCTTAGGTGCTGTAGGTTCAATTTTAATAATTTGGTCGAAATGTCATGGCCATCCATCAGCTATTAGTGAGTGAAATGAGTATATTATAATATCTGAGAGGGAGGGAAGGTTTTTATTTAGTGTTTCAAATTACAATTAAAATTCTTGCTCTCTTGCCTACTGCAGAATTCATCAACAAACCAGCCTGTCCCTTTCCATTGACTTCCTCTCAACAAACACCACTATAGTTGATTCAATGAATCAGAGACCGTCTGTCCTGTCTTTAGCAAGGTTGTGGTTTCTGAGTCAATCAATCAAGCATTTTACAAAACAGCCCTCAAGCCCCAAACAGTCATAAGCATCTCTTCCTTGTGAATGTGGAGTGATAGCGGTGGGTCAGTTTGGTGTTGTTTACATCGTTTACATCACAGCACCTCCTTCACCACCTCTTTACGTCTAAAAGTTATTTCGGGATTTGGCTAAATAACTGCACAGAACACATTTAAATCGGTTACATTTTTATGAATAAGTCATAATTACTTATTTTATTAATCAAGTAATAGAAAAATAACAGCAGAAATGCAACGATATTAAGAATATCTCTGAACATTATCCGTTTCATCACAAAAATGCCTTCGCAATTTGTCCTTCAATATATAATAGCGATTATTTAAGAAAAAAATGTATTTGCACACAACTTACCTCAACTTTTGTCATGACCTTCTCAGTTAAAGAAAGTACCATATTCTATCATGACAGTGTATTTAATTTCATACTCATACCTCATAATTCAGTTTACTGTGACATAATTACCACAACTCCTCTGGTGTACCAGAATTCAAGGAAATTCAAATGTTCCATCATCTCATTGTGTGCTACCTACCTGGGGTCCATTTAAGGTCCTGACGGACCTCTCTGAAATACCTCATGCCTCATTCTTTGTCTTATATTTTCATAACTTTGAACACTTGAACCGAACGACCACCTCAAGCATCCCATCTCAAATGTCATTCATTTTGTCATTCTCATTGCTCCAAACTTTAATGTTTGAGATATACACACGTTACACACATTTTAGTTCGTGTGAGGATTAAATCACGACAAATGTACACACAGCCCACGGCAACCCAGAGGGGGCAGCTCTGGCAATGTTAATACACAAGCACAAAACTGTGGAATCTGGCAGAACAGTGTTATATTGACCTACAGACTAAATGCACCTACACACACACACACACACACTTTACTTTAATAATATTAGCAATAGTACATACTCCCTCAAGTCCGCTTCAGGGAGTAACAAGTTTGACATGATTATACCCCACTCGTATCGTGTGTGTGTGTGTGTGGGGGGGCACTGAGACTGAGATACATTATTACACTGGCAACAGCCAATGAGATTTGAGATCAAGAATGACCAATGGGATGTGCGGTCAAGAGAAGGCGCAGATAATCAGAGAGTAGACCGTCTTCATGTGTGTACCCTTGCATGTTCCTCGTAACCTAGTGTGTGCCGAAGTCCCACGACTTTAAAAGTTGTGTAGTGCGTAGGAGCCGTGACACACACACACACACACACACACAACACACACACACACACACACACACACACAGAGTGTTGGAGCTTCACTCCCTCTAACAGGGTCCCCTTTAGTTCCTTGTCTCGTTTTCTTTCTGATCATATTTCAAAAGTCTTTGGCCAAAACACCACAATAATACAGATTTCAATTCTAGGGAACTTTGAACATAACTACTTTTGTTATCCGTAGGTCTCCAACCAAAGTCCATCACATAGCTAGCTAGTGGTCGTGTATGGTACAATAACACGATACTTTGTGGGATGATTGTGAGCTGAAATGGGCAGTCTGTAGCCTGAAGAAGCCCTCCCATTAGATTAGCTTCTTGTAGCGGATCACCCTTAAACCCAACACACCCTTAGACCTTAGGCTTAACACTAACACTCGCGATTCCTCCGCAATGTGGATGTGAAAATGAAACTCTGAGTCGAATGCAACTTGAGGCAGACAAACCAGTTATAACAGTTTGGTCTAACTGCAGTGGGAATTTAGATTGTTTATTTGTTTGGTTTGTTTTGGTGTGAACCGTGTCATTGAACATTCATATTCAGAGGCTCTGTATGCAAATGAAGAGTTTATCCCTTCTTAAACAGAAAAGTGATGAAGCAGAACATATTTGAGAGGTGCTGGGGTCGGAGAGGAGAGGTGTCTTATTAAAATCACATTGTATTATACTGTAGCAGAGTCTCCTGCCACAATGCCACATGAAGTGGCTTCTTTGGGGCTCCTCCAAGGACACAGGCAGGATGTGGTGTTGCACAGTCCAGTTTATTGTTTAAAGGTGAAGACATGACATGAAGAGCAGAAGGTACACATGCTAGCATGCTAGCGCTCCCCGAGTGTGTGTGCTCGTGGCTGACTCAACCTGTGTGCACTGATTAGCCAATGCAGCCCCACCCCCCAGACTCTAACTGGGCCAGGTGAGGCCAATTTAGCCAGCCAGCCACCAAACACACACTCCCACATAGCCCCCAACACTGATATACTCTCCTCCTCCACCCCCGCATCAAAAACCCCCCACAATAAACTGGACTCTATTACAGGGTTACCATACCTACAAACACATTCAAAACAACCCTCAACTCCACACCTCTCCAGTGTCCCAGCCAGCCCACCTCCCCCTCCATCCTGGAGACCGGAGGCCCGGGCTGCTGCCTTGACTGGCGGAGGTGTCTCTGGGTGTGGGCCGTCGCTGGGTTCTACGGATGGGCCGGGTGGGGATTGGCAGCTAGGCCGTGGTGGAGCACGTCGGAAGGCCTGGAACAGCCCCCGGTAGGGCCACCCTCCACCAGGCGATCCCCCATCTCCCTTCCGGAGCACGGGGGCCTTCCGCTGCTGTCCTTCTTGGCAGAGGCGTGGCCGGGTCTTGAGCTGCTCCAGGCTGGTTGCAGGGGTGTCTAGCAACAGGCGGTTGCTGCACCACCACCCCCGTCCTCTGCTGGGCCCCACCGACATCCATCGCTGCCAAGAGGGGAAGGGCTGGTGCTGGGAGGTGGCCATGTGTCCTTTTGTCCTGGAGGGCGGCACATTGGGTGCCACGATGCCACATGAAGTGGCTTCTTTGGGGCTCCTCCAAGGACACAGACAGGATGTGGTGTCACAACGTCCAGTTTATTGTTAAAGGTGAAGACATGACGTGAAGAGCAGATGGTACACACGCTAGCATGCTAGCACCCCCCGAGTGTGTGTGCTGGTGGCTGGTGTACTGAGCAGAACCTCTGCGATATCGAACTGCAGCACTGCATTGCATATTTTCTTCCAATGAGACACAAATGATACAGTTCAACGTTGATTGATTGATGATTTTGTGTTAACAGTGTGGTTGTAACGGACTCCATCTTGCCAAACACACTTAAACACAAAGTTATATCTCTAAAGGAGGCCTCGTGAGACCATCCTGATCTCACTAGTTCTAGCCTCTTCCACAAATGAGGAGTTTCAGTTCATGGCCAACAAGAAGCACCATGGACTGGGAAAAACAATGCCAGTGCCCAAAGAAATTGTATAAATCTACGGAGCCATCCGAAATAGACTGAATAACTATGTTTAAAGATTAACAGAAATCTGCACGGACGGCCTTTCTCTGAGGACACTAGGTCTTTGTTTTGCTTCCAACCGGTTTTGGCAACAGCGTAGGGAGCAATTTAATCAGATTATATTTTTAATGACGAAAGGCTGCGGCCATATTTAGCCTGTAACCCATTAGCAGAACACGGACACGGTGGCTGTTACTGTCTGTTCTGTAATACATCTCACAATGTTGGTGTCCTCGGATGTTTCCTCCTACACGTGAACAGCCGCATACATACATACATACATACATACATACATACGTGCGCCTTTAATTTGATCATTGGATTCCAGTTCTTCTTTTTACAGCGCAGCGCCAAAAGCGATCTTGTCAGTAAGGTGCTATTTATAGTCACTGTGAGCTTAATGTGCGCCCACCACCATGAGCAGAGCAAGTTATTGTCAATGCGGTGTGTCGGTTGACATCGTGTTGTCATGGCAACTGGCCGCAGCAGTAAAAAGCAACGTGTATGTGTGTGTGCGTGCACAGGCACACGCACACAAACAAGCACACACAAACAAGCACACACAAACAAGCACACACACACACAATATAATTAGTAATAGATTAGGACACATGTCAATTCCTTTGTTTACACAACTAACACAGCGCTCAGATAATTTAGCCACCGGGTGAGGCACTCAGAAGGTTCAGAGGGGCTTGAAGGGGGGATAAATCTCATCTTGTTGGGCGGGTTACTCGCTGTTGTGATCCTCCTTACCAGTGGAGGCGCTGTTCAGCTGGGCTCACATGTTCAGACAAACAGGATCGATGTGGAGATGAATGCACACTGCGAGTTCACACGGCGCATGTGAGCACTCACGCTACATGTATCCAATATCCCCACCAGAGGGACACCGCAGGTATAGAAAGGTTATCAAAGCCTATTTAAAGTCTATTTACCTATATTTAATTTGGTAATACAGTAATGATGCCACGATCACTCCAACACGGTCTAAATGTCCCCACTGGTCTTGTTTTTGGTTTTCCAACAGCAAATAAGGACAGTGAAGAATCAGAGGCCAAAGGGGACTCTGCACCTCCTGCGCCCCAGGGGGCAGCCACCGCCACATCCTCTCCTAAACCCGTCACCGACACGGCCCTGCCGGCAGGCAGCGCTCAGGGCGCCAAGACCAAGAAACCAGCCGCCCCCCGCCAAGAAACAACGTCTGGACTCGCCTCAGCACACGCCCGCCAGCCTGCACAAAGCGAGCGTGGCCCCGGCCCCTGCCACGCCGGGCCCCTCCTCGTCCTCAAGGCTTCCTGTAGCCCCGGCGCCGAGGATGATCAAGGGTTTCCTTCATCATACCCCAGAAGCAGCAGCAGCAGCCGGCAGGTGACGGTGGCACCTCAGCCTCTGCCCACCAGGGGCCGGCCTCTGGAACGGGAGCCCCGCCGCCGCCGCCGCCCTCCTCGGGCCCGCTGCCACACCAGCGAGACGCGGACCCTGCCCGTAGCGGCCGGCCCCCATCGGCCCCGTCCTCCCGGCCCTCCAACCTAACACCCAGGTCAGGCAGAGCATACAGCGTCCCTCACCAGCATCCTGTTCAAGAGGTGAGAAGAAGCACTTTCTAAAGTATAAATAAAGTACACTCCGTTAGGGCTTGAACAATGAATCAAAATATTGCCAAATCATGATATGTGCAATGTCCAGATCGCAGTAGCTGCAATTTCTTTGCTTAAGGGTAAAAGGTATAAATATACATTTCTAACAACGTTGTGAATGGCCTACACATTTTTTTCTCCAAATGTCACGTGATTTTGATATTTTTTTTTGTGAAAATGAAGCGATCATAATTTCACTAATAGTGAATCATATTTCAATCGCAATATCGGGAAAAAAAAGAATTACAATAATTATATAATTGAATATTGTATTATTAAGTCACTTTGGATAAAAGCTTCAAAGTAAATGTAATGATAAATACTTATTTTGCCATGTCGTTCCATGGAAGTTTGGTTTAGAAACCGTAATCTCCATCCAAGGACAGTTTCGATGTTGACAAGTTAAAGCTAAATGTTTTGTCTTGTGGTCTATGAGTGTTAAACGCAATGTGTTCTCGTCATTAGGGTGACCGACTGCGGAGAGTTGGACATGTCCGAGACTGACGTCAGCAAGCTGGTCACCAGCATTGAGGTGGAGATGTTCGACATTTTCCGCAACACGGACAGCAAGTACATGAACAAATACCGAACCATCATGTTCAACCTGAAAGATCCGAAAAACAAGGTTTGTTGTGTTTATTGAATCCCTCCTAATTATTCTTAGAAGAATAAGCATTGCATCAAATGTAATTCACTTTAATTCACATTTTTGTTCACATAATTTTTAAGGACTTAAAATTTGCACATACATAATCAGCTACCTACCAGGTAATGGGAGATTCCCCCCGCAATCAGGGCCAGACCTTTGTCCAACAAGCATGAGGGTGTTGCATAACCGCGGGGTGCCTCTCGCCCCTCAGGGTCTTCTGTTCCGGGTCGTACGTGGAGAGATCAGTCCGTTCAGGCTGGTCCGGATGAGCCAGAAAGACATGCAGGCCACCAAGGTTCCGGAACCAAGCGCCAAAGAAACCCCAGAGGTACCGTTAAAAAATATAAACACCTACATTTAGAGCAGTGCTAGCTCTGTTTGTGTGTGTGTGTGTGTGTGTGTGTGTGTGTGTGTGTGTGTGTGTGTGGTGATGGCTGGTTTAACCTGTGCACTGATTAGACTGCATCACAGGTGTGCAGCCTCACCCAAAGCTAGACTCTCAAGGTTGATTTATGCCTGGGCACTCGACACTTTTGAAACACATACACATACTACTTTTTCCTTAGTAGTATGGCTATGAAAGGTAGGTGCCATGAAATCACTGACGTTGTGATAAAACAACGTCAAAGTTCATACATACGCTCACCCGTGTCAACATGTGTAAAAATAGTTGAACTGTGTGTATATTTACTGTCACCAGCAAAGCATAGCCCTGTTTCTCGAGTGTTATGTACTCTGGTGCCATGCTGCTTTCCGTTTGCTTTGTTACCGTAGCTTCAGGACACAGAGGTCAAAGGGCCGCCTTGTTCACTGCAGAAGCCTGATGCAGTGAAGGTTGATCTGCCCAGTCTGCCCAGTGCGGCCAAGTCTGACAAAACCACGGTGCGTCCGTCTCCCATATTTAAACTTGTGTTGTCATGAAATACAGCTGTATTATTTGCTAAACTAATACTAACATGTTGTAATTATGGTGCTTTGTGTGTGCGTGCGTGTGTGTGTGCGTGCTTGTGTGTGCGTGCTTGTGTGTGTGTGCGTGTGTGTGTGTGTGTGTGTGTGTGTGTGTGTGTCCCATCAGGAGCAGAAGAGAAGTGTCCCGCCTCCGGCCCGGCCCAGACCAGTCCAGCCAAGCCAAACCACTTCTGTCCCGGATATTCTCAGCTGTATGCTAAAAGACACAACTTCAGAGCACAAAACTCACCTGTTTGATCTGAAGTGCAAGATATGTACAGGTGAGTCATCTGTTACAGTATAGAACCCTTTATAGTACAGGTGTGGCCAAATGTTGTGCCGCAAAATATTGCGATATAATAAATATATTTCAAATATATTTCCCCTACATGCATTTAGCTGTATATAGCTGATGCTGGGTGTTCCAATTGAACCAACATTTCTGCCTACAGGTCAGATGCCAGAAGAGGAGAAGGAACCAGCACAGAAGAGAATAAAGATTTCTGACTCGAGAGACAAGCGTGAATACGAGCGCACCTCGTATGACAAACCGCCCGACCACCCGTGGAGAAGCTGTGCGGGAGACGACTCCCCTCTGCGGGCCCCCCCTGACTCGCCCGACATGGACTCCCCTACCAACCCCCTGCTGGACCCCTCGTCCCGCCTCGTCATCGACGCTCCAGAACTCTCCATCGTGGAGTCTCCTGCCTCCCCGGTTCTGGAGTCTCCGGCCTCGCCGGTCCTGGAGTCCCCGGCCTCACCTGTCATGGAGACCGCGGACGGCTTCAAATCGAAGCCCGGCAGCAGAGCGTATGCTCCCGTCGTCATTCCCGTGGTCTCCACCGTGACCATCACCAGGCGGGACCCCCGCACGGCCGCCAACAGGTCCTCAGCCCTCTCCGCCGGAGCCCCTGGGGCGGGTCGCCCGGCTCAGAGCCACGCGGCACCATACGCCGCTCTGAAAGTGGCGAGCTCCAGCCTCACCATGCCGCCAACCATGCCACTTCCCCCGCCACCGATGCCCAAGTCTATCCTCATGATGCCGTCTCCATCGCCCGATCCCAGGCTCTACCAAACATCTTCAAGGTATTGTAACAAATGTGGATCTAGGGTGACGTAAATGTTGCAGGAATTCCGATATTCACACTGAGGTCATATTCATCATCATCATCATACTCAGACTTGTATCCAATTTAGGCCCACATGTGGCCCTTAGTTCTACTTGCACTTACTTACTTCTGTCCTGTACTTCATGCTGTGACTCCTGAATTCAGATTAAAATAATCTCACCTGGGATTAATAAAGTACATTTTGTGTTACATTGATTCTTGGGCCATGTTGCGCTAAACAATCCCACAAAAATAGACAATGTTCATCTTTTTCAACAATGTGTGATTTCCCGTGTACTGACGGTTTATTTTTCAGGAACTCCCATTCAGTGGCTGATGGTGAAACGATTCAGTTCCTGGCCAATCAGCCAATATTGTGGAAAGGTTTCCTAAATATGCTGTGTGTGGCCAAGTTTATGACCAAGGGCTACGTGGTGTCTGGATCTGCGGAAAACCTCAAAACGGTATTTACTATATTTCATCCATGCTTCGCTAGCCTTGTGTACATTACCGTACGTTTCTGTCTGTTGACATTTACGGTTGACAACTTAAGGTTAACTTCAGGTGACAGCAACTACCTGTGGCTATCAATTGTCAATCTTGTGACGCAAAGACAAGAACATTTTTGTATTGTTTGACTTCAATTAATTAAAAAATCCATGTTAGTGTTAGGGTGTTGCAGTTGGCAAATCAAAGAAGAACACAGTTGCCATAGGGTCTTATTATAATTAACTGGTTCACACTAGCTCACAATTCAGTGATATTAAAGCAGTACCAACCATTTGTGAGCTGAAAACAAAGCTCATATTTTCAAATATGTACATTTACGTATATGTACATTATATGTACATTTATAATGAATATGACGTTATCTTTTTTTGTGGCATAGGAACTACCTGATACCATAGAGATTGGTGGGCGGATCCTGCCTCAAACTGTATGGGATTATGTTGAGAGATTGAAAACATCAGTTACAAAGGCAAGTTATGTCTGTATTACTTCTGAAATAATTAAACGCTTTATATTTTGAACATCAGCCGTTATAATCTTTCCACTGATCTGTGGAATAGGAGCTTTGTGTGGTCCGCTTCCACCCGGCAACTGAAGAGGAGGAGGTGGCCTACGTGTCCCTGTTCTCCTACTTCAGCAGCAGAAGTCGTTTTGGTGTGGTGGCCAACAGTAACCGCAATGTGAAGGACATGTACCTTGTTCCAATCAGCGCCAAAGAGGCCATCCCATCTATTTTGCAACCTCTTGATGGACCCGGTGTGTAAACTCTTTTACTTGGAATGTCTTTTTGCTAATTGTGTTTAAAAAGATAAGCAAACATAAGGCATGAACCTTATTTATTGCTTTTAATTCTAGCTAAAATGTTCTTGATCTCAAAGTCACTTTGGATAAAAGCATTTCAATTAATGTAAATATATGTATATTGCCTTTTATATTTCATAGGACTTGAAAAGAACCGTCCCAATCTCCTGCTTGGGCTCGCGATTGTTCAGAAACCTAAGCGACCAGGATGCCAGCAACAAGAAAGTGAGGAGAAAAGACCCAAAGTTCAAATGTCCAAAGATCCCATGTGGATCCCAAAGCCCCCAGTTCTTTATGGCTCTGACAAACTCGAAATATTCCAACCCTATGACCCAGAAACCCCTATCACCGGCTCACCTCCTAGTTCTCCTGCTGTTCCCACCACATTGTCCATCCAATGCTTACCCATCCCGACAAACTCCACAATTCCGCCGCTTTTGCCTTCAAACAGAGGGACACTTCTTGCTTCTACCTCAGCCCCTGTTTCTTCTAATCAAGCTATCCTAACTGCTGATTCTGATAAGAATTCCACTGCAACTTCTACTGATAAAACACCCTTGCAGACCATTTTAAGCTTGTTTGGAAATAAGGATTCTGACTCAGTGGCCCCTGCTGAGAACAGCTCTGTAGTACCAACAGTCGGTGCTACAAAGCCCAGATATACATCTCAAACAACTCGCCCAATGGTAGATCCAATTGTTCAACAGTATGGGCAGAAATCTAAAATCAAAGAGATAGAGGAGGAGGAGAATGACTTTGATAGACCATATGATCCTGAGGAGGAGTATGATCCAGCAATGGGATATGGAGTTGCACATACCGTCATGAACCCTCACACAAATCCCCCTGCACCAGCCACATTTGCAGAGGATGATGTAGCTTATGATCCTGAAGATGAGACTATGTTTGAGGATGTCAAAAATCTGAATACCATAGCAAAGAAACATGTTCCAACCTCCACACCATGCCCAGCGCCAGCTTCAACCCAGGCACCTACTCCAGTTGCCACTACAGACATGGCTTGTGCCACCACCACGACCCCTGTCCTACAGAACCTCCCCACCGGCACTGTGGTCGTCTCTGCTGCAACACTGACCGAACAACAGCGGATGCTTGAGGAACTAAATAAACAGATTGAGGAACAAAAAAGGCAGTTGAAGGAGCAAGAAGAGGCTCTGCGGCAACAGAGGGAGGCAGTGGGCAAATTCATGGCTCACTTTTCCGTCTCTGATACATTAATGTCTCCCCCTCAAAAGTCTGTGCCTGCCACTCCACTTCTTTCTCAGCAGAGTGGTATAGTGCAGTCCGGTCCAACGACTGAGTCTGAGTCTACAGACAAGGAAAGCCTTACACAGGCCTTGAACAATCAAACGTTAGAAATGGTCAAGAAAGAAGAAACAAATAGTATTCCTGAGTCCACACATACGTCATCTGCCATTATAGAGCAAGATGAAACTGTGAAGGACACTGAACAATATTTCTCAGCTGGAGAGATTGAAGACTCTGATGTAGCTTATGACCCAGAGGATGAATCCCTCTTTACTGAAATGCAAGATGATATATTCCAAGGAGATAGCACAAAGCCTCAAGATGCCTCATTGTCCCGTTCAGGACATGGTTCCCCTTCAAGTTCACATCGTGGAATACGACAACGGCAGTCACCAAAGAGGCGTAGTCGGCGAGAGAGAGACCATCATGGAAGTCCTTCAAGAAATACTCAACAGCGATCACCATCTCATTCACGAAGACAGAAGGATAGAGAAAGACACAAAAGAAGTGAAAGGGATCGGTCAAGACATAGCACTCGGGACCAGTCTGAACGGCATGGCCGCCATCGCAGAGAACGGGCCTCGCGGCGCCATTCCAGAGGTCTAAGAGAATCCACGTCTTCCAGAAGAAGAGATTCTGCATCATTTTCACCAAAACGCCAAATGGCAACATCTCCTCTGGTCCTTGAGGTATCACAAAAATCAAGTGGTGAGTGTGATCTTCCTTTGGGTGCTCATTCAGAACCACATGAGGGAATTAAGACAACACCACACACAGCAGTTGCTGTTAAAAGTACCCATGACGAACCACCAATTAATTGCAGCAAAGCTGAATTTACAGCCTCCAAATCTCAGCCCAACTCTGAAACTGAGACAAACTCTTCCGTGAAATGCAGTCCCTTCCTCAACGTCAATGTTAAAAAAGAAGAGCATCCAATATCACTTAAACCTCTCAAATATGCAAACTGGCATACCCAGGGAATAACTAGTACTACCCGCGATGAATGGGCTCTTAATAGCAAAATTGAAAGTACGATCCCTCTAAGAGAACTTGAACCACCCACTCGGGATTCTCCCCAGAGCCCTGATCCAGAACCACACTTTGTTAAAGAAAGCACCACAGAGAAGAGAGATGCTGATGTAGTGATAAAAAAGGAAGAAGAGATGCTTGAGGTGAGTGATCAAAAAGGGACAGGTATACAGACACAAAGCATTGGATCAAAACATACAGGTACTGACATTATGGGCTTGGCGATTGCTAGACCAGATGTTAAGGTTCCACCAATGCACAATATTACAAGCCTAGGGGGGGATATGTCTAAAGTTGGGTTGACAAACTTTGGAAATAACTTAGGACCTAGTGTATTAGGGCTTGGCATTAGGGCTCCAGCGCCAATGGGCCAATATACAATAGGGCAAGGAACTAACAGATCAGGGTCAATGATTAGAGATCTTTGGCGATTAATGGGTGGCCAAGAAATGCAAGGCATAGGCCCACACAGTTGGAAAACTGAACCAAACATGCCAGATGCAAGAATGAGAGTGCAAGGGGAAAATATAGAGAACCCAGACATTCAAAATCAAAATCCAGATATAATCTGTTCAGGGCAAGCCATGAAGGATCCAAGCATAAGGAGTCTAGATTCAAATGTACAGGGGCCTGGCTCACAAGGTGTAAACCCAGGTAGAGTTGGGGTTCCAGCACAAGGTGTTATACATCCACATATGAGGGGATTCGATCCACTGAAGGTTACAGAGGTTGGAGGTTTAGGGCCAATAGGAGGTCCAGGCCCAGACATGGACAATAGAAATCAACAGCTCGGGAGGAGTTCAGGGTTAAATACTGGTGTCTCTGGTTGGGAGGGGGGTTGGGGACAGCATAACCCAACTGATCCAAAATGGTCAGAGACAACAGGGTCAGATTCAGCCTTCAGTGGACTTACTGAATGGAGAAACTATGGGCCTGATCCAAAAGAACATATGGAAATACCAAGGCCTGATAGGAGAGGACCAGATATGCAGAACCAAGGGCCTTCTAGGGGAGATCCGGCCTTCAGAGCACCAGGGCCTGATAGGAGAGGGCCACATAATGAAGGTACTGGGCCTGATATAAGTGGGTTTGGTGGTCAACATTTCAAAGGGGCAGAAAAACCCACTCCATCAGAAATGGAGGGCCATGGGCCTGATATGAGCAAATCAGGTTCTCCAGACATTAGAGAGCCAGGGTCTAAGGGGCGAGTAGGTCCACATTTCATGGGACCTGGAAATGACGGGTGGCTAGATTTTAGAGGATCTGATAGGGGGGTGGCAGATATGGAGGGTCCAGGACAGGATAGGAGAGGGATGTGGCATCCACATTTCAGGGGCTCAGGGCCTGATCGAAGAGTATCACATATGGAGGGCCCAGGACCTGATGGTAGGAAAGGACCAGGAGGTCCAGATTTAAGGACACCAGGGGATGAAAGGAGAGGCTTAGGTATGGAAGGCTCCAGGAGGGGATCAGACTGTCCAGATGTTGGAGGACCAGGGCCATGTGTGAGAGGGCCAGGAGGGACAGATTTCAGGGAGGTAGGAGCTGATGGGAGAGAGCCATATGTAGAAGGCCCAGGGCCTGATAGAAGAAGAGAGGGATTTCCAGATTTCAGGGGCACAAGGTCAGCTCGGAGAGGAGCACATATGGATAGCCCAGGACCAGATAGAAAGGGGCCAGGAGGTTCACATTTCAGGGTGCCAGTCCCTGATAGGAGAGAGATCAATATGGAAGGTATTGGGCCTGTTATGAAGAGTAGGGACTACGAACCAAGAGGGTCAGATTTGGAGGGACCAGGGCTTGATAGGAGAGGCAGGGGAGGTGCACGTTTCAGGGGGTCAGGACTGGATAGGAGTGGACCTGATAGGGAAGGCCAAGGACCTGATAGGAGAGGGCCAGACAGGGAGGGCCCAGGGCCTGATAGGAGAGGTAGACAGGGGCCAGACGTGAGAGACCATGGGCTTGAAAAAAGTGTTCCACATACTGAGTGTGAGCCTGTTATGGAACCTGATAGGAGGAGACTAAGAAGGCCAGATGGCAGAAGTCTAGAACCTGAAATGGGAGGGCCAGATATGGAGTGTACAGAACCGAAAATGAGTGGCCCAAATTTTAGGGGGGTATGGCCTGACAGGAGATTGATTGCGGATGCAGACTTCATGCAACCAGGGTCTGATAGAAGAGCGTCAGATGGTCCAGACAGGGAATCAAGGCCTGATTGGAGGGGGCCGGTAGGTCCAGATTTCAGTGGACCAGGGCCTGATAAGAGAGGGCCAGGTGCTCCAGATTTCATGGAGCCGGGACCTGAAATCAGAGGGCCAGGATGTTCTGATCTCATCAGACCAGGTCCTAATAGGAGAAGTTCAGATGGTCCAGACTTCATGGGTCCAGGGCCAGGTGCTCCAGATTTCAGGAGACCAGGGCCTAGGAGAAGAGGGCCAGGTGGACCAGATCTCAAGGAACCAGGGCCTGATGGGAGAGGACCGGATGGTCCGGACTCCATGCGTTCAGATCCTGATAGGAGAGGTTCTGGTAGTCCCGATGTCATGTTACCAGGGCCTGATGTGAGAGGGCCAGGTGGTCCAAATTTCAGGAGACCGGCACATGATAGGCGAGGGCCAGGTGGTCCAGACTTCAGGGACCCAGGGCCTGATAGGAGAGGGCCAGGTGGGTCAGACTTCCGGGGACCAGGGCATGATAGGAGAGGTCCACGTGGGCAAGATTTCAGGGGACCCGATCCTGATAGGAGAGGGCCAGATTGTCCAGATTTTGGGGGACCAGGGCCTGATGGAAGAGGGCCAGAGGTACCTGACTTCAGGGGACCCGGTCCTGATAGGAGAGGGCCAGATGATCCAGATTTCAGGGGACCCGGTCCTGATAGCAGAGGGCCAGATGGTCCAGATTTTGGGGGACCAGGGCCTGATGGGAGAGTGCCAGATGGGCCGGACTTCAGGGAAACAGGTCCTGATACAAGAGGGCCAGGTGGTTTAGATTTCAGGGGACCTGGTCCTGATGGGAGAAGGCCAGGTGATCCAGACTTTGGCGGACCAGGGTCTGATGGGAGAGGACCAGATATGCTGGACTTCGGGGAACCAGGGCCTGATAGGAGAAGGCCAGGTGGTCCAGACTTTGGCGGACCAGGGCCTGATGTGAGAGGACCAGATGTGCCGGACTTCAGGGGACCAGGGCCTGATAGGAGAGGGCCAGGTGGTCCAGATTTTGGTGGACCAGAGCCTGATGGGAGAGGACCTGGTGGTTCAGACTTCAGGGGACCCAGTCCTTATAGAAGAGGGCCAGGTGGTCCCAATTTTGGGGGACCAGGGCGTGACGGCAGAGGGCCAGGAGGGCCAGACTTCAGGGGACCTGGTCCTGATAGAAGAGGATCAGGTGGCCCAGATTTCAGGGGCTCCCGGCCTGATAGGAGAGGGCCAGGTGGTTCAGATTTTGGTGGACCTGGGTCTGATGGGAGAGGGCCTGGTGGTCCAGACTTCAGGGGACCCAGTCCTGATGGGAGAGGGCCAGGTGGTCCAGACTTCAGGGGGCCTGGTCCTGATAAGAGAGGGCCTGGTGGTCCAGACTTCAGGGGACGCAGTCCTGATGGGAGAGGGCCAGGTGGTCCTGATTTCAGGGGACCCGGGCCTGATAGGAGAGGGCCAGGTGGTCCAGACTTTAGGGAACCCGGTCCTGATAGGAGAGAGCCAGGTGGGCCAGACTTCAGGGGACCTAGTCCTGATAGGAGAGTGCCAGGTGGTCCAGACTTCAGGGGACCCGGTCCTGATAGGAGAGACCCAGGTGGGCCAGACTTCAGGGGACCTAGTCCTGATAGGAGAGGGCCAGGTGGTCCAGAATTTGGGGCACCCGGTTCTGATTGGAGAGGGCCATATGGGCCAGATTTTGGGGGGCCAGGGCCTGATGGGAGAGAGCCAGACAGGACAGACTTCAGGGGACCCGGTCCTGATAGGAGAGGGCCAGGTGCGCCAGACTTCAGGGGACCCGGTTCTGATAGAAGAGGGCCAGGTGGGCCAGACTTCAGGGGACCCGGTCCTGATAGAAGAGGGCCAGGTGGGCCAGGCTTCAGGGGACCTAGTCCTGATAGGAGAGGGCCAGGTGGTTCAGATTTTGGGGGACCCAGACCTGATAGGAGAGGGCCAGGTGGGCCAGAATTTGGGGGACCAGGGCCCGATGTGAAAGCGACAGGCAGACCAGACTTCAGGGGACCTGGTCCTGATAGGAGAGGGCCAGGTGGGCCAGACTTCAGGGGACCAGGTTCTGATAGGAGAGGGCCAGGTGGGCCAGACTTCAGGGGACCCGGGCCTGATAGGAGAGGGTCAGGTGGGCCAGACTTCAGGGGACCTAGCTCTGATAGGAGAGGGCCAGATGGTTCAGATTTTGGAGGACCCAGACCTGATAGGAGAGGGCCAGGTGGGCCAGATTTTGGGGGACCAGGGCCTGATGGGAGAGGGCCAGGCAGACCAGACTTCAGGGGACCTGGTCCTGATAGGAGAGGGCCAGGTGCTGTAGACTTTATAGAGCAAGAAACGAGAGAAGGGGGCCTGGGATCCGGTCGGGGACTAGAAGGTACACATTTTGAAGACTCCAGTAGTGGAAAAGACTTAAGTGGAACATGGCCAAACCAAGAATCATGTAGTGGTCCAAGGACTTATCGGAGAGATGCAGGTATAGAGGGACCCCGGCCTGATAGACGAGGGCCATACAGAGGTGAAGTGGACAGAGGTGGACATGGTCCTGAATTCAGAACAGGAGATCCAAATGTGCAAGGACAAGGCCCATTTATAGTGGATGATTGTCAGCAAGACCTCCGAGAATCAGGGATTGAGGGTTCTGACATGGAATACCATAGCCCACGTGGTGCAGGGAGTGGACCAGGCGTCAGGGAGGAATTCGGAGATCCAAATTTGGAGGACCCATGGCCGAATAAAAAAGGACCAGAGAGGACAAGGCCAGAGACCAAAGGCCCACCGTCACAGGGCAACAGGGCTTTGGATCAAAGATACAAAGATATACAAGGGGAAGGTGCGAGGGGTTCACCAGGTCCGAAGTTAAGCGACACAGGTCTAAAACCTCAACCAACAGTGCCTAAAATGAAAGTTTTAGAGTCACATGGGAAGTCTTCACCTGTCATGAGTCCAACTGCAGACGTCGGAGTCCTCCCTCATCTTAATTTTGATAGCCCGCATAATCAATCAGCAAACAGACTTTTAAAACATAAAACGCCTCTACTGCCTACTCCCACGGGCCTCATTCGCCATCCCACGCGTTTAGCACACAAACCCAATGCTTTTGTGCACGGAAGAGACTGGAATAGAGCACCTGTTGCTATAAGCAGAGGACCTGGAGGAGAAATTAAGAAAGAGGACAACCAAAGTGATAAAGTGAAAGGTGAAACAGACTCTGATAAGAATCCTAAAAAGACTGCTGAAGAGCCAGCCGAGAAAAAGGCAACAGAATGACTGTAAATGTGCTATGATTATTTTTTTTTGTGTTAATATTCTCTTCGTCTGAATACATTTGTGGTGTGATATTCAAATATATTGCTTACTGAAAGTAATGCAAATTGAATGTCACGTTTGTTCATTTAGAAATGCAAGAAGTTGTTTTTAAGTTGACAATTTTTGTCCTTTGATATTGAAATCATTAAAGTATATATGGGAACAAATGTAAATATATTTCAATGTTTTAATTATACTAATTAATCAGTATTTTCTGTGTATTATATATATAGCGTATGTATATATATGTATATCATGTAAAATAAGATAAGATAGAAATGTATTAATCCAGAAGGAAATTCTTGTGCCAGGTTGCATAGCAATAGAATAAAACAATAGAGAAATAAACAGCAGAATAATAAAAATACAATAACAGATTTACAAATTTACAGTAAGTCCTAGGAGAAGTATACAAATATAGGTAAGATAAGATATTCAGTCAGCAAAAACAATTTGGCAATAATTGAAGTGTAATAAAAGGGTAATAATATTAAGAATATTGCACATAGGCTAATGATGAAAGGTAATGGTAGCATGGTAATATTGCAAGGATAATATTGAGAAATATTGCACATGACAGTATTTATATATTATTAATTATATTATTAGTAATATATACATATGATATATATTATATATAGTAGGATTCTTATAGGGTGCGCGCCTTTTTCAACCATCAGATGGAGGCTCTGACGTATTATATATATAATGTATATATTATTAATTCCTATTATTTAATTAATATATTTCACGCAATTATTTAATGAATAATATCTACATATATAAATGAATGATATAATTAATATAATTAATTAATATAATGAATAATATATACATGAGATATATATCATACTGTAGGATTTTGCGCGCCTTTTTGAAGGCTATGACGTCAGTTGCTTCTAACCCGCGAAACTGTCAACGAGACTCGACGACGCTGACAGTTCATCAGTTAAACGTCTCCACACGCTGGACGCTGTGTGTTTATAACGTGTGTGTGTGTCTGGTAAGTGTCTTCCTCAACCACCACTCGACGTCTATAACGTCCACGGGTGTTAACGCGACGACTTTATTCAGTAGTTTGAGCTCATGTCCCCCAAATCAACGATGTTAATATTATTATTATTACAGTGGACAACCTCACGTCTCAATGCACAACAATGCCTTTAGATCGATCTCGTATGAAGTTATGAATCAGTTCAATGTGGTAATACAGCTCGATGTTAACATGTTGTCGAGTCATGTTGTTAAGACATGTTATTAAGACATGTTATCGAGTCATGTTATCAAGACATGTTATCGAGTCATGTTGTTAAGACATGTCATTAAGACATGTCATCGAGTCATGTTATTAAAGACATGTCATCGAGTCATGTTATTAAGACATGTCATCGAGTCATGTTATTAAGACATGTCATCGAGTCATGTTATTAAGACATGTTATCGAGTCATGTTATTAAGACATGTCATCGAGTCATGTTATTAAGACATGTTATTAAGACATGTCATCGAGTCATGTTATCAAGACATGTTATCGAGTCATGTTAATAAGACATGTCATCGAGTCATGGTTGTTAAGACATGTTATTAAGGACATGTCATCGGAGTCATGTATGTAAGACATGTTATCGAGTCATGTTGTTAAGACATGTATCGAGTCATGTTATTAAGAATGTCAGCATGTTTTTAAGACATGTCATCGAGTCATGTTATCGAGTTCATGTTATCGAATGTTACACATGTATCGTTAAGACATGTTATTAAGACATGTTTCAGTTAAGACATGTTATCGAGTCATGTTGTTAAGACATGTTAATGTTAGACGATCATGTTGTAAACATCGAAGTCATGTTATCGAGTCATGTGTTAAGACATTTATTAGAATGTCATCGAGTCATGTTGTTAAGACATGTTACCGAGTCATGTTGTTAAGACATGTCATTGAGTCATGTTAATCAAGACATGTTATCGAGTCATGTTGTTAAGACATGTTATCGAGTCATTTTATTAAGACATGTTATTGATCTTTTATGTACTGTTATATATGCAGTGGCTCACACTGGTCTGGTTGTGGTTATAGATCCCCTTGGTTGTGATAAATAGAGCCTAGTCCTAGTTCATATCCATATACCACGGACTGGAGTGAGCCACTGCCTTTATATACATTTTAAATGGTTTGTATTAACAAACAAATGAATAAAATAGCTCCTCCTCCTTTAGTCCTTTCTGACATTATTTTGTTCTCTCAACAAATCATTCCATGATTTCATATGAGCTACACGTTCATAAATATGTATAATATCATGATGTCATAACATATCATAATTTAATATAACATAACGTCATATCACAATATATTACAGTGCTTTTTTTTATCCAGATCAACAGCATCTCCCGTCCACCCGTCTTCTCCAGGTCCACCATGTCGGCGTACGATATGGAGCTCGTGGGCGCTGAGAGCGTGATCATGGAGATGGCGGAGTACACACACCTTCAGCACATGCTCTTCCAGGTGCACACGGACACCCCGACAGGCCAAGTGATCGACCTCTCGACCTCGAGCGACGAGCCGTGCATCTGCATCCTACCAGATCACAGGCTGCTGCATGAAACCATGGAGCTGGAGCGGGAGCTGGAGCTGGTCATGGACTATGGTGGTGGTGGTGGTGGTGGTGGTGGTGCTGTTGGAGAAAAGACCCGAGCGCTCGTGGAGAGGTGCCGGCTGCTGTGCTCACCAGGGTGAAAAGGGAAGCGAGTGAGACGTTGACAGAAGTGGCCGCCTACAGCTGTGGCGCGTCGCTGAACCGACCCAATCCCAATTCCTCCGCTAGAGCTTGTCTGGAGAAGAGGTTCCGCTGTGCGTCCGAGGATGTCCTCAGACAGCAAGACACCCAGACGGCCTTTTTCCCCAAGTATGATTGTGGGAGTGTGTGTGTGTGTTTGGTGGCCGGCTGACTTAATTGGCCTCACCTGGCCAAGTTAGAGTCTGGGGGGGGCGGTGGGGCTGCACGCTTGTGGTGCGCTGGCTAATCAGTGCACCACAGGTTAAGTCAGTGTCGAAGACCTCGTGCTACAATGCCACATAAAGTGGCTTAGTTCGGGGCTCCTTCAAGGACACAGGCAGACTTGTGATGAAAAGTCTGGTTTATTGCAAAGTATGATCAAAATGGCAGACAGAGCAGATAATAATAATAATACATTTAATTTATATAGCGCTTTTCTAGGTACCCAAAGTCGCTTCACACACAATAAAATTAACTAAAAGTATAATGGTCAAAGAATGCTAGAGTGCTAGAGACCAGGTGTGAGTGTGATTAGCCTTGATTACTAGATCAGTCTACCAGCCTACTCGGTGGACTGTACCGACAGGTAAACTGATCTAGTCAGCATCATACATCTAGGTGGACATCCCCACTTGTGATGTCACTGGACGGTAGTCACATGGCAATTGTGAAACGGCTTGCAATGGCTAATCACACTCACACCCAGTGGCATAATATGTCCCCTTTAACCTGTCGTACGCTGGCCAATTAGCCAATGCACCACGGGTGTGCAGCCCCCCCCCCCCAGACTCTGAATGATTAATGATCAATGCTATAGTGTGCCAAATAAATAGTATATATTGTTCTGTCCCCAGTTATTGGGCGATGCTTCAGCAACCCACTGAATCTCAAGAAGCAGCCATCCATCCACAAATCCCGAAGTGGATGAATCCTATGGAGCTGTCCAACCCGTACGGAGGGGCCCTGTACAACCCAATCACCGGCGTGTGTAGACAAGTACAAATTATGAATATGAAACAGTTGCATTTGTACGACTCTCTTGTCTTGGTGTACTGTTCGCTAATCAATACCCCCCCGCCTTTTTTTTCCCATGTTCATCTCAGGCTTTTGGACATATTTCCCATATTGTTGAACCCAACAAGCATCCACAAGGATTGATCAATGCAAATCACTTCTTAAGCCATCGTCCAGAGAGAGCGGCTGCTAGGGTGAAGTGCACCGGCCGCACCAAGCAAAAACTGAACGTGGAAAGTAAGAATTCTTGTTTATTATGTGTCTATAGGTCATATTTGATATATGCTGATAAAGGATGCCATGTTAAAGGACCGCTATTTTACCACCAGGTGTGAGTGTGATAAGCCGTTATATGTCACAAAATGGTAATTGTGACATAGTGACATGTATGACGATGACTAGATCAGCCCACTAGTCTACCCAGCGGACTGTATTATTATTTATGTAGAGGAGGCTGTGGCTACAGCCCCCACTAAGCACACCAAGGAGGCCAGGGCCGGCAGGGGGGCCCCCCCAGTGTGGCCCCACAGTTAGAGGAGCCTAAGGCCGCTGGAGGAGCAGGGAGGAGCAACAGGAGGAGGTCAGGCTCCCCGGCGAACAGCAGCAAACGCAGGAGAACCACAACTACAAGGAGAGGGACCGCAGGTAGGCAGGAGTCCAGAGCTGCCAGCATCTCTAGTCCCGGTTGGACACAACAAGCCTTCAATCTTAAAGTAAATGGTTACAGTTGCTTTACAGTATAGCCTCACATTCACCCATTCATACACCGACGGCGGTGTCAACCATGCAAGGTAACAACCAACACGTCAGGAGCAGTTAGGGTTAGGTGGCGTCTTGCTCAGGGACACCTCCACACTTAGCTAGGAGGGGGAGGAGCCCGGGGATCGAACCAGCAACCTTCCTGTTGCCAGACAACTGCTCTTAGCTCCTGAGCTACTGTAAATGGATTGCATTTATGCAGCGCTTTTGTCCAAAACGCTTTACAGTATTGCCTCACATTCACCCATTCATACACACATTCATACACCGACGGCGGTGCCAACCATGCAAGGCAGCAACCACCTGGTCGGGATGCAGTTGGGTGTTAGGGTCAGGTGTCTTGCTCAGGGACACCTAGACGCTTAGCTAGGGGGAGCCGGGGATCCAACCAGCAACCTTTCCTCCTGAGCTACTGCCGCCCTGGTACATACTCACGATAGCTTAGTTTACTTTGCACGCGAGTGAGTCCAGGATGTGTCAAACATTTCATTCATTCCCTCTGATGTGTCCGGCCACCGTTGTGCAGGAGGAGGATTCGCATGCACTGCAGAGAGCTGAACTCCCTGGTGCCGTTCTGCACGCCGACCACCGACAAGGCCACCACCCTGCAGTGGACCACAGCCTTCGTCAGGCACATCCAGGACGTGTACGGAGACACGCTCAAAGAGGTACTTAGCCGCACATGAGTTAGTGGCGTGTCATTTCTAACGCGTGTGGATCGCCACTCAAATCCTCTCCTGACCGACACCGTAGTACTCGTAAAGGGAGAGTGAAGATCTTTGTAATTTCTCATCATCTCAACATCATGGGACGGACTGAGCCTGACCTAATGACCCCATTTTAAACAATATTTTATGATACATAAAGTCAGTAAACACAAAATCAATGTCAAAAGTTAAAAGTAAAACTTAAGTTGAAATATCACTTGTAAATTGTAAATGGTTGCCTCCCGCAAAGCCATCAGGGGAAGAATTTGTCATTTGTATGAGAATGTGGAATAATAATAATAATAATAATAATAATAATAATAATAATATTGTGTCGTGGTGATTAGCCTCACAAAGTCTCTCTCTGTGTGTCTGCTTTGAACACAGAACTTTGAGAGCGCATTCTATGATCAGAGGACCAGCACGGACTGGCTGCGGGTCAACCAGGAGGGGCCAGCAGACACAGCAAGCACTGAACAATGAACGCCACACACACACACACACACACACACGCACGCACACGCACACACACACACACACACACACACACACACACACACACACACACACACACACACACACACACACACCACTCTATCTGTTCTGTTAGATACATGTCCCAAATTATTTATTATATTTATATTTTAGGTTTCAAGAAGGCATGACTGGCCTCCAGGGTGTCTCTCTAACTATGAGTTCTCCTGATGGTTTCTCTCAAAAGCCTTTAACAACAATTGCTTTTGGGAGCCACATTTGTTTTTACAGTGCATTGCAGAAAGTCATATACAGGTGGCGCTGTTTTGCATTGAAAGACAACTTACAGGGCGTTCCACTTATTTAAAGTATTTATTATTATCAGTCAAGATATTCTTATCCAAGGCACTGATTTAAGAAACAAAATCCAATTACATTTTACATCTGTTACATTTCAGCGGATTTTTTTAAAAGTGTTCAGCGTTTGTTTGCGCAGTTCTTAATGAATGTCAAATGTCTACAAGTATGTATTTTTTTCATACGATTTTATTTTTCCTGGTTGTGTTCAATTCAAAGTAAATGTTATTGGTTGGTTTGTATTTTGTTTTGAGGTTATCTTGATTTAGAGAACAGTAATGTTTTACTGGAAAGTGGCTTTATTTGTTATTTCTCACAACATGACGCTGTAGCATCTTACTGTACATACAACAGTCACCCACAAATAATAAATAGTATTTAAACGTATGTATATTTAATTGTTACAGCACCAGTATTACATAGTGGATGTGGTCATTGGAGAACTGAAAAAGAAAACTTCCATAAATTCTTCTCGCTGCAATATCCCAATTCTTCATCCACATCGGAGTTTATCGTTAATCGTCAAAACTAGTCTGAAGGGAAAATGTCTGAACTTGTATTTTTATGTCATTAAACATAAACATCAACATAAAAACTGTTAAAAAAAAAAAAACAATAAAGAAAGCTTTTGCATTAATATACACAAATTCTGGGCTGGGTTTTCCTTCTTTGTTTTTTAATTTTAGTTACAAAAAGTACAAATTGGTCACCACTAGCCTCTCAGCTCTGGCCCACCATCTCTATATTACAATGTGTATGTTGTTGACTTCTGAGGTAACACCTGGAATGAACATTAATAGACCATGATACTCGCACATAAGAACAATCACAGTTGTGCTAAAGAGCGCTATCTGTAGCGGGGGGGGGGGTAGGTTGGCGTGGGTATTTTTTTTGTACAAACCAAGGATTGAGAAAATGAATGTACTACGGGCACCTTCTGACGAGTCATCCAAAGTCAGGCTGCGAGGCTGTCGTTACGCGTCGATGTTAATTGCCGCACCGCAGGGGGTTGTGTTGCACTCTTGTCTCACTCTCGTCCGTTTCATTGATGTGATCAATATTTTTAGTCTCTCAGCTTTGTTCTCTTCACACTCGTGTTGTTTCCATCCCGTTTCCTCCTCTGAAATCCCGTCTTGTATTATTTACTACGCAAGGAGGAAACGTGTGTGTGTGTGTGTGTGTGTGTGTGTGCGATGACTTGTCTCTTCTCTCCTCCACACCGCTGTCTCCTCCTCCTCCTGCTCCTCCTCCTCCTCTGGTCACCCATCTTGATGGGTGGCGTCGGGCAGCCGAGTCACGTCTAATGGTTCTTGGGGTTGGAGGATTTCCCTGCGGCTATGGCGCCCTGGCAGGCCGAAGTGTCACAGATTCCTGGGGTTCCGTGGTGCCCAGTCCTTCCCACCCTGCCGGACTCTCCAGGCTCGCCTGGGTCTCCTGGTGCTCCGTCGCGTCCGTCCTTCACCACGCCAGCCACTCCCGGAAGACCTGTTGGCAACCGTGTGCAAGGTGGGTCTACGAGACTGACCAGTGGTGGGTGATTTTGGACAACATTGCTGTTTGCTCAGGTCACTAACCTTGGTAACCCTGATCTCCAACGGGCCCCTCAATAGCTTTGCCAATAGGTCCCTTGTCACCCTGTGTGCCAACTTGACCTGTCGGAGAGATAAAGAGATTTAACTGTGCAGCAATAGTGATATTTGATATTTAACTCTTGTCATAATGAAACATCCAAATGAAGACAAGACGCCCATGAGTGTTTTTTTGTGTCTTTGTATATGTTTCAGTTTTACCTCTGGGACCAGGATCTCCAAGGTCTCCTGGAAGCCCTCTGTACCCCGGCGGCCCTTGGGGACCAGGATGTCCGACGGAGCCACGATCACCGAGCTTCCCTTGAGGCCCAGCGGGGCCCCGTCTGCCCACGCCACCGGGGGCCAGGGGCCTCCTCAGGTTCGCCGCCAGCTGGGCGATTTGATCTGCGGAAGGGAAGCAGAGATAGAAGAGAGACGGCGTGAGCTGCTTTCGTCTTGTGAGACTCGTGAGACACTGAGGATGGTGACTGGACAGGTAAGGGTCAGGTCTTCACCATCGATCATGGAGCCACACAGCTCTCGGATGTGCTGTTCGCTTGTCAGTTTACCCTGAAACGCAAACACACACACAGAGTTGCGGTTAGCTCTTCCAAAGCTCGCTCAAGCTTACCACAACACTTTGAGGAAGCTTGCTTCGTCATATTTTGTCCTCTGCGGCTTTCCGTACAATCTGCAGTGACCAAGAGACACTCACAGGCACGCCGTTCTTCCCGGCGATCCCAGGCAAGCCCTGCTCTCCTTGGAAGCCCATTAGTCCAGTTTTTCCGGGGACACCTCTGGCCCCGAGCTCTCCTTGTGGTCCCGACACTCCCTTAGGGCCCAGCTCGCCACGCTTCCCGGACTGAGAACGAGAGCGACAATGAAAATCATCTCACAACACGGTGACAGTAGGGCGGTTGTCTGGCAATTGGGAGGTTGCTCGTTCGATCCCCAAGTGTCCCTGAGCCAGGCACCTGGCTGTTGCCTTGCATGGTTGACACTCTTTGAATGGTTGTATCGTTGGGTGAACGTGAGGCAATATTGTGAAGCGCTTTGGATAAAAGCGCAATATAAATGCAATCCATTTACATGCATCCCATGTACAACTCTTTACACTGAAATTGTGCTTTTATAATTATACAAAGACATTTTTCATTTCATTTCAACTTTCATTATGCTTTTCACTATGCCTGATTTAAAGACTCAAACTAAACACAAGATAAACTCAATCCTTTAACACCATGTGTGGAAAATACTCGTATGGCGAATCGCTGCTTTATAATTACTTTGATGAATAGCGAAACCAATGAGATGGAGACACATCAGCGCTGTTTCTGTCGTCACTTTAATTGCTCAGCGGCTTAATATGACTCTCCCCATTGGGGCATTTGCAGTTAAGAGTCTTAATACTGCAGGCTAATACCCAACAACTCTCACAGATTAATCCTCTTACAATGGGAACGTGAGGTAGAATCACGCATGGGTGTTTGACGGAATTCACCAGTACAAAGCTGGAAATGTAGGGTTTGTACAGAAAAATAATAGCCTGTTTTACAGTCTTTTAAAGGTGGGAATGTTGCGCCTTTATTCCACCTCGCT
This sequence comes from Coryphaenoides rupestris, assembly GCA_002895965.2. Classification (NCBI taxonomy): domain Eukaryota; kingdom Metazoa; phylum Chordata; class Actinopteri; order Gadiformes; family Macrouridae; genus Coryphaenoides; species Coryphaenoides rupestris. The sequence goes on along the minus strand of PIJE02001113.1, from coordinate 47,377 downwards.
ATCTGTGTAAAAGGTGCAAACAGGGGATGGGTGGGTCATTTTTGTTGTTGTTTGTTTGGTGGATCTTCTTCACGGCGATATTGCGGGATCTCTGTATAAAAGGGGCTGATGTAACCTCATGATACATTGATTGGCTGGGTAGTAACAGAATGAAAACGCACCAATACGAATCCAACAGGTTATTGTAATGCTTCGTTGCCCCTTTTTTATAATAATAATAATAATTCAAATTTATTGAGCGCGATTTCTCGAACCCAAAGCGCTGTACATGGGAGGATCAGTTAAAAGCGAACAAACAAACAAAACAAAAAAAAAAAATAATAATATAAAAATTTTAACACAGGTCCTTAAATGCCCGTCTAAAGAGGTGTGTTTTGAGGAGAGCTTTGAAAGATTTGAGTGACTCTGCCTCTGCCCGTATGACACTCGTTGCACTCTGAACCGTCCCTGGAAGGAGGGATCCCTCACTCTGAGTTCCTTCTCCAGGTTTCTTCCTTGTTAATTAAGGGACTCGTTTCTTGACCTTAGGAGGGCGCTATAGGACTAGGGGGGGGCGTGTCATAATCACATGACCCATAATCATCTGGCCTGTAACGCCCTTTGAGACTGTAACTGTGATTAAGGGCTAAACAAATAAAATTGACTTGACTTGACCTGACCTAATTAATCATGCAATGTAAAAACTGGGTTGATTTACCTCTCCTTTTTGACCAACTGGTCCAAATGGACCCTGAGAAAGAGAATAAGCATGTTAATCAACGCATGAGAAATAATACACAATGTATTTATTCGATTTACTGAATTTGATTGTGATGATTGTGTCATTAGGCCCTCTCACATGATTGGTACGTAACAATGATGACTCTCTGTGTTAAAGTTTAGCGGCCATGAAGACATTTCTGTATATACTTACAGGTTCTCCGTTCTCCCCTGGCAAACCATCGCTGCCTGCCACACCCTGAACGCACACACACAAGATGCTTGATGAGGCACAAGACTCAAAGTCTCAGAATTATAGTATCTCCTCCTGTTCAGAGTTCACCTGGACTCTGCATAACCCCCCCGCCTTCCCTCTCCCAACCCTCGCACTAACTTGCATGTTTGTACGTCTTGGCACTACATAATAGTACTTGGCATTGTTCAGCATATTGTATGTTCTTAGATGTCGGTACTGCACTCAGAATGACACGTCTGCTCTTATCCCAGCTATTATGCAGGCAACTTAGCAATTATGAAACTCGTTCTATTAGCCTTGTTACTATGAATGCTTGAAACCTGCTCTATTCTTATCTTTATGTACCACAGAGATATATTGCTGTCTCTCTTTCTACAAATGTACTCATTGTGAGTCACTTTGGGTAAAAGCGTCTGCCAAATACCCCAAATGTAAATGTGAATGTAAATGTAGTGTGTTTAGGGCTAGGATTTAAAGTGGCAGCTTAAAGTTTAAAGTGGCAGCTTTCACAAACAGCTTACACATAGTATCGACAAATCCCTCATGTCTTACCATGTCTCCCTTAGGGCCAGACGCCCCGGTGGGACCCTGAGAGGGAGGGGAGGGGGGAGGGGGGGGGGGGGGGGGAAGAGAGAGAGAGAGAGAGAGAGAGAGAGAGAGGACATGTTTAGTAAAATCCTGTATGTTTAAACCACTGAGAAAAAAGGTCAACCTTATGGAGGGGGCCTGGCTGTGCAGCAGGGTGCAGGGGTTGAGGGGTAGGAGACGTGGACCACTAGGAGGAGGTTGGAGGGGCCTGGACAACCTGTATATAAAGACCGGCTTTGTTCTGCGCCCAGGGCCTGAACAGAAGGCTACCTTGTTAGCCCGGCCCTCGGCTCCGTGTGCAGCGCATGTCTCTGAGATTGGTGGGGGGGGGGTGGGGGTGGGTGTTAGATATTTAACTCTTGTCATAATGAAACATCCAAATGAAGACAAGACGCCCATGAGTGTTTTTTTGTGTCTTTGTATATGTTTCAGTTTTACCTCTGGGACCAGGATCTCCAAGGTCTCCTGGAAGCCCTCTGTACCCCGGCGGCCCTTGGGGACCAGGATGTCCGACGGAGCCACGATCACCGAGCTTCCCTTGAGGCCCAGCGGGGCCCCGTCTGCCCACGCCACCGGGGGCCAGGGGCCTCCTCAGGTTCGCCGCCAGCTGGGCGATTTGATCTGCGGAAGGGAAGCAGAGATAGAAGAGAGACGGCGTGAGCTGCTTTCGTCTTGGGAGACTCGTGAGACACTGAGGATGGTGACTGGACAGGTAAGGGTCGGGTCTTCACCATCGATCATGGAGCCACACAGCTCTCGGATGTGCTGTTCGCTTGTCAGTTTACCCTGAAACGCAAACACACACACAGAGTTGCGGTTAGCTCTTCCAAAGCTCACTCAAGCTTACCACAACACTTTGAGGAAGCTTGCAGAGGACATATTTTGTCCTCTGCGGCTTTCCGTACAATCTGCAGTGACCAAGAGACACTCACAGGCACGCCGTTCTTCCCGGCGATCCCAGCAAGCCCTGCTCTCCTTGGAAGCCCATTAGTCCAGTTTTTCCGGGGACACCTCTGGCCCCGAGCTCTCCTTGTGGTCCCGGACACTCCCTTAGGGCCCAGCTCGCCACGCTTCCCGGACTGAGAACGAGAGCGACAATGAAAATCATCTCACAACACGGTGACAGTAGGGCGGTTGTCTGGCAATTGGGAGGTTGCTCGTTCGATCCCCAAGTGTCCCTGAGCCAGGCACCTGGCTGTTGCCTTGCATGGTTGACACTCTTTGAATGGTTGTATCGTTGGGTGAACTGGGAACGGTTTGGATAAAAGCGCAATATAAATGCAATCCATTTACATGCATCCCATGTACAACTCTTTACACTGAAATTGTCCTTTTATAATTATACAAAGACATTTTTCATTTCATTTCAACTTTCATTATGCTTTTTCACTATGCCTGGTTTAAAGACTCAAACTAAACACAAGATAAACTCAATCCTTTAACACCATGTGTGGAAAATACTCGTATGGCGAATCGCTGCTTTATAATTACTTTGATGAATAGCGAAACCAATGAGATGGAGACACATCAGCGCTGTTTCTGTAGTCACTTTAATTGCTCAGCGGCTTAATATGACTCTCCCCATTGGGGCATTTGCAGTTAAGAGTCTTAATACTGCAGGCTAATACCCAACAACTCTCACAGATTAATCCTCTTACAATGGGAACGTGAGGTAGAATCACGCATGGGTGTTTGACGGAATTCACCAGTTACAAAGCTGGAAATGGAGGGTTTGTACAGAAAAATAATATCCTGTTTTTACAGTCTTTTAAAGGCGGGAATGTTGCGCCTTATTCCACCTCGCTATCTGTGTAAAAGGTGCAAACACGGAATGGGTGTGTTTGTTTGGTGGATCTTCTTCACGGCGATATTGCGGGGATCTCTGTATGAAAGGGGCTGATGTAACCTCATGATACATTGATTGGCTGGGTAGTAACAGAATGAAAACGCACCAATACCAATCCAACAGGTTATTGTAATGCTTTGTTGCCCCTTTTTTTATGCCCGTATGACACTCGTTGCACTCTGAACCGTCCCTGGAAGGAGGGATCCTCACTCTGAGTTCCTTCTCCAGGTTTCTTCCTTGTTAATTAAGGGACTCGTTTCTTGACCTTAGGAGGGGCGCTATAGGACTAGGGGGGGGCGTGTCATAATCACATGACCCATAATCATCTGGCCTGTAACGCCCTTTGAGACTGTAACTGTGATTAAGGGCTAAACAAATAAAATTGACTTGACTTGACCTGACCTAATTAATCATGCAACGTAAAACTGGTTGATTTACCTCTCCTTTTTGACCAACTGGTCCAAATGGACCCTGAGAAAGAGAATAAGCATGTTAATCAACGCATGAGAAATAATACACACTGTATTTATTCGATTGACTGAATTTGATTGTGATGATTGTGTCATTAGGCCCTCTCACATGATTGGTACGTAAGAATGATGACTCTCTGTATTAAAGTTTAGCGGCCATGAAGACATTTACGTATATACTTACAGGTTCTCCGTTCTCCCCTGGCAAACCATCGCTGCCTGCCACACCCTGAACGCACACACACAGGATGCTTGATGAGGCACAAGACTCAAAGTCTCAGAATTATAGTATCTCCACCTGCCTCCTGTTCAGAGTTCACCTGGACTCTGCATAACCCCCCCGCCTTCCCTCTCCCAACCCTCACACTAACTTGCATGTTTGTACGTCTTGGCACAACATAATAGTGGTTGGCATTGTTCAGCATATTGTATGTTCTTAGATGTTGGTAATGCACTCAGAATGGACACGTCTTGCTCTTATCTCAGCTATTATGCAGACAACTGAGCAATTATGAAACTCGTTCTAATTAACCTCGCAACTATGAATGCTTGAAACCTGCTCTACTTCTTATCTTTATGTACCACAGTGATATATTGCTGTCTCTCTTTCAACAAATGTACTCATTGTAAGTCACTTTGCGTAAAAGCGTCTGCCCAAATACCCTAAAATGTAAATGTAAATGTAAATGTAGTGTCTTTAGGGCTAGGATTTAAAAGTGGCAGCTTAAAGTTTAAAGTGGCAGCTTTCACAAACAGCTTACACATATTATCGACAAATCCCTCATGTCTTACCATGTCTCCCTTAGGGCCAGACGCCCCGGTGGGACCCTGAGAGGGAGGGGAGGGGGGTGGGGGGGGGGGGGGGAGAGAGAGAGAGAGAGAGAGAGAGAGAGAGAGAGAGAGAGAGGACATGTTTAGTAAAATCCTGTATGTTTAAACCACTGAGAAAAAAGGTCAACCTTATGGAGGGGGCCTGGCTGTGCAGCAGGGTGCAGGGGTTGAGGGGTAGGAGACGTGGACCCACTAGGAGGAGGTTGGAGGGGCCTGGACAACCTGTATATAAAGACCCGGCTTTTGTTCTGCGCCCAGGGCCTGAACAGAAGGCTACCTTGTTAGCCCGGCCCTCGGCTCCGTGTGCAGCGCATGTCTCTGAGATTGGGGGGGGGGGGGTGGGGGTGGGAGAGAGCACCTTGGCTGCACTTAGCAAGACGTTGGTATGAGAACACTGCATGTCGAACCTCCGTGTACAACATGGATCTAATTCTAGGAGGTATGGATGGTGTGTGTGTGTGTGTGTGTGTGTGTGTGTGTGTGTGTGTGTGTGAAGCTGATGTGTGTGATTGTTTGGGGGCTGTTTTGTGTACGTTTGATTGCAGACCACTTGAAATGTAATTAACTCAATCCACTGGGAGGGAGACTGGGACGGCTGGGAAGACTGTCTGTTGATGATTCTGTTGTGTGCTGCAGAGGCGTGGCTCGGTGTGATTGGCGTCGCTACAGATCACCGCACACTGCGCTCGTTTCACATTACGTTCACCCAACTCACCCTCTCACCGAAACCTCCGCGGATACCTGTTGAACCCGGAAGACCTGGGTCTCCCATAGCTCCTTTAATTCCCTGTTGGTGGTCAGCAGGGTTAGCATCACACGCACGCACAAACCAGATCAGAAACACCGTAATAACTATCATCGATAATAATAATTAATTCATCATCAAAATCATGCGCGATATTACCTTTCAATACCATTGCCATCTTTTCTATTCTAGTTAACCTATTTTCTTTACTAAATGTTTCTTTATTATTCTATTGGTTTTATTTTTATGTCGTTGTGCTCTGGTACAAGAATTTCCTTCGGGATGAATAAAGTTTGATCTTATCTGATCTTAATTCAAGGCAGCATCATGTGTGTCCTTCTGTGTAACCAAGCAACCAGCTCATCACGCCACTGACCTGGAAGCCTTTAACTCCCTGCACTCCCTGTGTGGCCCACCAGCCCAACGCCCCCCTGTGGAAGAAATACGGGAAGAAACTTTACTTCTTTGGGGAAACAATAAAAAAAACAAGCAGAAATCCAAGCAGAACTCTGAGATGCACATAACGAATACACTCAGTCGATTTTTTGTTCACGATCTTCCACGTTTCTCAGTATGTTCCTGAGAAGTGCCGTGCTATGTGATGCATTAGGATGTGTTAGGGCTAGCTTGGGGGTCGTGTAGATTGTAACAGTGGACCCTCTTGTCTATTCATACGCCGCTGGGTACATACCTGCGCTCACCACCGGCCAAACACTACTCTGATCTTAACCAAGGACCTGAGATGGCAGCCATTTCCTCTTCCTACATTCAAATTCTGCGCCTTTATTTTAATATTATGTTTCTCTTAATATATTTGTTTTTGCTATGTGTATGTTTATCATCTTTACCCCGATTTTACGTAATTCTTAGAGTGAGAGAGAGAGAGAGAGAGAGAGAGGACATGTTTAGTAAAATCCTGTATGTTTAAACCACTGAGAAAAAAGGTCAACCTTATGGAGGGGGCCTGGCTGTGCAGCAGGGTGCAGGGGTTGAGGGGTAGGAGACGTGGACCACTAGGAGGAGGTTGGAGGGGCCTGGACAACCTGTATATAAAGACCGGCTTTGTTCTGCGCCCAGGGCCTGAACAGAAGGCTACCTTGTTAGCCCGGCCCTCGGCTCCGTGTGCAGCGCATGTCTCTGAGATTGGTGGGGGGGGGGTGGGGGTGGGAGAGAGCACCTTGGCTGCACTTAGCAAGACGTTGGTATGAGAACACTGCATGTCGAACCTCCGTGTACAACATGGATCTAATTCTAGGAGGTATGGATGGTGTGTGTGTGTGTGTGTGTGTGTGTGTGTGTGTGTGTGAAGCTGATGTGTGTGATTGTTTGGGGGCTGTTTTGTGTACGTTTTGATTGCCAGACCACTTGAAATGTAATTAACTCAATCCACTGGGAGGGAGACTGGGACGGCTGGGAAGACTGTCTGTTGATGATTCTGTTGTGTGCTGCAGAGGCGTGGCTCGGTGTGATTGGCGTCGCTACAGATCACCGCACACTGCGCTCGTTTCACATTACGTTCACCCAACTCACCCTCTCACCGAAACCTCCGCGGATACCTGTTGGACCCGGAAGACCTGGGTCTCCCATAGCTCCTTTAATTCCCTGTTGGTGGTCAGCAGGGTTAGCATCACACGCACGCACAAACCAGATCAGAAACACCGTAATAACTATCATTGATAATAATTAATAATTAAATAATTATCATGTCCAATAGTACTTTTCAACATCATGTGCAATATTCTCAAAATCATGCGCGAATATTACCTTTCAATACCATTGCCATCTTTTCTATTCTAGTTAACCTATTTTCTTTACTAAATGTTTCTTAGATTTATTGGTATTCTATTAGGCGTATACATTTTACATTTATTATTCTATTTTTTATTTTTATGCGTGCTCTGGTACAAGAATTTCCTTCGGGATGAATAAAGTTTGATCTTATCTGATCTTAATTCAAGGCAGCATCATGTGTGTCCTTCTGTGTAACCAAGCAACCAGCTCATCACGCCACTGACCTGGAAGCCTTTAACTCCCTGCACTCCCGTGTGGCCCACCAGCCCAACGCCCCCCTGTGGAAGAAATACGGGAAGAAACTTTACTTCTTTGGGGAAACAATAAAAAAAACAAGCAGAAATCCAAGCAGAACTCTGAGATGCACATAACGAATACACTCAGTCGTTTTTTTGTTCACGATCTTCCACGTTTCTCAGTATGTTCCTGAGAAGTGCCGTGCTATGTGATGCATTAGGATGTGTTAGGGCTAGCTGGGGGTCGTGTAGATTGTAACAGTGACCCTCTTGTCTATTCATACGCCGCTGGGTACATACCTGCGCTCACCACCGGCCAAACACTACCTCTGATTTAATCTTACCAAGGACCTGAGATGGCAGCCATTTCCCTCTTCCTACAGTCAAATTCTGCCCCTTTATTTTAATATTATGGTGTTCTCTTAATATATTTGTTTTATGCTATGTGTATGTTTATCATCTTTACCCCGATTTTACGTAATTCTTATTGCTCTATTGCATTCAAATGCCTGTTCTCTCTTTCTGTTTTGCATTTTTCAATCAAGTGATTGATTGTTTCTGAATTTACATATTAAATACGATATGAATTGTGGGATGAAATCCCCAAAGAGGCTTATAATATACCTCGCTGGTATCTCAAACGAACACTGTGCCTCGAGCATCCCAGCCAGATTCAGAAAGCATCTTTCACAGCGGCGCGGAAAAAAAAAAAATATTCTTTAAATAGTGTTTCCAGCCAAGTCTGTCAAAGCCATGGTTGTTTCTTCTGGCGACGAGACAGCCGAACCTATATATAGACAGACCGTCACCGTCACCAAGCCACCTTCTCAAAAAACCACCGCTCCAAAGATATTGGGTCTGGCAGCCAGGTTTGTGTCTTGAGTTTCTACCAAAAGTGGAGTCGAGTTCCTCCTGTTCCGACTGGTCCGATTTATTTGTTTGTTGGTGGAACAATGAACAACTAGCTCCGCCCACGCCGACCACCGCAGTTTATTTAACACACAGAAGCTCAAACTTAAACCTTTTCAGATCTGCTGTGCTGTGCGACAACGAGGGACGCAAACGGTCGCGTGCATGAATACATACCGTGTGCACTCAACAACGTTACCGGAACGTCAGCTACGTCAAACTGTGGTATGTCAAATTGTGCAGGTTGTGTAGCAACCACAGTGTCTCGGTACTCCGGAGGAACAGCACACTATGCAATCTGCTGCATCACTGTGCACACGTAACCATGACAACTCACAGCTACTCCTCGGGGTCCGGCCATTCCCCGCTCTCCCGGGACGCCGATGTCGCCCTGTGGGGGGAGACGGTGTCACCGCGTCAACAGAGCACAGCGCGGTGATTGGACATTGGTGGTCATCTTTCACTTTTCAAATGCCAACAACATGAATGATAAATTGATTCTAATAAAAGTATCACAGATCCCTTGCTTGCACAACAATCAATATGAGGTATCAGATACATACAGGAATACCTGGCTCTCCAGAGGGTCCCGTCTCCCCCATCTTTCCTTGGTCACCCTGGCGGGAGAGAAGGTCAAATCAGAATGGCCGATCTCCTTGGATGTTGGATCTTACCTCGGCTCCATTGGACTGAGAGACAGTTATATCAGTAATATACTCACGACTGTTCCTTTGGATCCCTTTGTTCCGGCCTTTCCTTGCAGACCCTGGAACACAAAAGCATTTCCGCTGACTTGCCTTCGACACATGACACGACATGACGAGACACACGGGACGCCGGTGCCCTGCGGTGATACTTACCGGAAGACCGTTGGGGCCTTTCTCTCCAGGGACCCCATGGCGTCCTGCATCGCCCTAGTGACACACAGACACACTGACATCGTCATCCTGTCACTCGTGGACTACACGGGACCCTATCGTGTTGTATTGAGCGCAGCTCGGTCAGACTCAACGCATTAACAACAAACACTCGACGCAGCAGACGAATGAATAATTGGGGTCTTTCGACGCTCACCTTCTCCCCGTCTAATCCCTGGGTGCCATCTTTGCCGTCTCTGCCGGGAATGCCCTGTAATGATCCAAATCAGAACACAGTCTAATTAGCGAGGACACTTTTAGGTGAAAAGACAACAACATTTGAGGGCTTAAAACAAGTTATTTTTCGGGAACAGGACAAGACACTCACAGGCTCTCCTTTGGGTCCTAGTCCACCGGGAGCTCCTTTTGGACCGATTTTGCCCTAAGAGACGGACGGAAGAGACACTGCTATCTCTGCTTCCCCCACAAAGGCACTTATAGACGTACAGCAGCTACTTTAGGCACACAGCTGTGCATTTTGAACAGGAGTCTTCTACCGGTACTTACAATGTCTCCTTTAGGCCCGTTGAATCCCTGTGGACCCTTCTCCCCTGCGTCCCCTAAACACACACACACACACACACACACACACACACACACATACAGCTACTCATTAATGGGACCAGTTATCTGCTCTGCTACAGCCTACCACGTCTCACTTCCTTTTTTTCCAGAGCGCTGGGAGTTGAGAAACGTGATGACATGAGACTCACTGTCTTCCCGATGACGCCTGCGTTGCCAGGTTTGCCTCTGAAGCCAGTCAGGCCCTGGAGGTGAAACACAAGACAACAGTTAAACACAACCACAACAGCACTGTAAGGCACACACACACACACACACCAGCTTTAATACCTGGTGCCTGATCAATATTGTAAACGCGACCCAATACCTACCCTGTCTCCTACGGCTCCCATTGGCCCCTGGAGGCCCCTGAGACCACGCGGGCCCTGAAAAACAAGTCAACGACCCCCATTGTAAAGGCATCTTCAAACAGGTGTCAGTACCTCATCAATAACACCAATAATACACGCTATGTTCAGAAGAGACGAATTGATGTGTTGCAAACAGGTGAAGTAAACAGCGATCAAGATCATCTTTTGGGGGCGGGGTTTTGCTGGGTGGACTCACCTGCAGACCCACAGTACCAGGAATACCGGGTGGACCGGATGGACCGCTGTCACCCTGGAGAAGGACGGGCGACAAGATGTTCAACCTTCGTCAGCGACATTGAGAGTTGAAGTGTATCGGAGGTACTGTATACTCCTGTGCCTGGCTGGTGATAGTGTGCGTGTAACCGACTGCAGTGGACGGAAGGTTCACTGAACATCGCAAGCTCGTAGCCTCACCATTTGGCCATCTTTGCCGAGTTCCCCCTTGTCTCCCTTATGGCCGGTGTGTCCCTGCAAGAAGGCAAGAAGACAACATTTGGAAAAAGGGGACCGCACGTCAGGGTCCACAGACTTCCAACACAGGAATACGGGAGTTTAGTTTTCAGAAACACTAGATGAGAGAGACGACTCAGATGGGCTCACTTTAAATCCCGGCATCCCAGGAGGACCGGGCGGGCCAGGTGGGCAGATGGAGGGACACTGCACGGGACAGACAGAGAGACAAAAATGAGACGAGAGAGAGAGAGACACTCGACACAAGGCCGATGGCGCACTGCTCTGCTGCTTGCGGTGCACCTCAGCACCGCAGCATTAAATACTGGATACTTCAAGTCACTTAGACACTGGAGACGTGTGTGTATGATGATCAATAAAGTGGAGTTCTAACAATGTCAGCATATTGCTGTCGATAATGTACACCTCAACTTCTATACATTTCTCAACAGGGACTCAGATTGTGTATGCAGACATCTTGTTTCAGATGCTGATAATTATTCTACTACTGTCCTCTCCTTTGGTGCTGTAGCATCCACATATCCACATACGATCATAGGATCAATATGTTGTTGTGTCCTTTCTTCACAGCTCCAACATCTGACGAGAGACCACTGCAAAGCAAACCTACCAGGAGATCTCCACTGCCGTCGGGAAGAGTTCCCGGAAGACCCTGATGGTGGAGGACAAGAGGAAAAGGGCTTCAAGAAGGCATCATGAGAATGCGGCGCTGACTGAGTAAGTAGCATGTGACCGTCTCAACGCATTACTGTCCTGTGTTTTATATATAAAGATACAAAGCCTAGTCCGTAAGTGGACCTTACCGGGGGGCCATCTCCACCAGCGGGGCCAGCAAGGCCGGGAAGACCCTCGGCTCCCTGGTGGAGGAAGTCAAAGAGTTCAGACATCGTCAACAGTCAACAGTTCATGTTCATAATCCACAAGTCCTCACTGCTTCTTACTGGAGCAATCTAATGCCCGTTCTACAAGTGAAATACAACTCAAAGAACGACCTAAATGTAAATGTAACTCTTGGTCAATTGTTTCAAGTCATTCTTCTCTGTTGGAAACCCCACGTGTTTGTTTTGAAATGTGATCGTCTTATGCATCGTATTTTATGATATTTCTTTTATTTAGTGGTTTACATTTTGGGGAGGATTGTTGAAATTGACAAAAGAGAAAATAAATAATCCAAAATGTCCCAACAACATCACGAGTCACGCTATCTTACTGAAATCTCAACCCAAACAAAATAAAACACATGAAACACGTATTACGTCTGCTTTACTTATTTACTGTCTCACATCTTGACTGCTATCACCCACACACACACACACACACGTACATTGTCGATGCTATTTTGCTGAGATGTGATGTACAATTTATTTCTATGTTTTGTGCTATTCTCTGGATGAAGGGGCCAACTGAAGACTAGACTACAGAATAACCTGCAGGCTACGCAGTCTGTGCAGCCAGCCTCCTGTTGTCCACTCCTGTTGAACTGCTTTACACACATAAAGCGCAAACAACAAGGTGGCAGAATGCTCTTGTCTCTGGTGGTTTATTTTTAGCGCTGCTTTACTGTATGCTATGCTAATCAGGGTCAGGCGCTGGTAGGAGGAACTGCAGGGGAGGGAGCATCGCTCAGAGGAAAAGGCAAAGCGCTGAAGCGTTCCTGCTTCGGGACACTCACCACCGGACCCTGGGGGCCGACTCCACCCGGCAGGCCGTTGGTTCCGGGCAAGCCCTGAAATTCAAAGTTAATTTAAATTAATGTGTGTGCTAAACAATAGAGACTCATTATAATATACTGGAATATATTGCAGATATGGATATACCATATGATAGACAGTAAATACCTAATGCCCTTGTTGTATTCTTGTTTTTGTAATTCTAGACTTTTTGGGGATTGAGGTTAGATTTGTTTAATTTGTTCCTTGAAGCAATCATGCCTCACATGCACACACACATGCACAGACACACACACATGCACAGACACACACACACATGCACACACACACACACACACACACACACACATGCACACACACACATGCACAGACACACACACACAGACGCGTGCACGCCCACAATCAGTACACAGGGCTACAGATGAGGTGAAGCTGCACTCACTGGGGCTCCTGATCTCCCTCTGCCCTGCGGAAGAGAGGGAGGGCTCAGTTAGAGTCACAAACACACATTGTTATTGTCATAATAATAATAATAATGCATTACGATAACCACCAGGCTCAGCCAGCACAGCTTGGATATGTGTTCTGTATCCTGGTCATTATTAGCGTCCCCGTCCCCCCCGATGGGAAGTGATGTTCATTATCGCTCTCTCATTATCGTTTACATTTTAGGCATTTGGCATTTGACGCTTTTATCCAAAGTAACTTAGAATAAGTACATTTGTAAGAGTCGAATGGATGTATCTCTCTTTATCTCTTGGCTAGTTTAATATTATGCATATAATGTATTTCTTTCCTCTGAACTGTATGCATATTTTCTTCCCCTACACTACAAAGCTGCTCTTTTTGCTGTAAAGATTATAAATAGTGTGGATATTCTGATTCTTTCCCTTCAATTTGTGATATTTGTATTGCTCTGTTGCACATGCCGCTGGGCATCGCCACTTTTCCATGTGTATTCAACAGTGAAACGTCTTGAATTAAAGATATGTCCTCCTCTAAAAAGGGAAGATCGTTCTGCTTTGTAATGACATTCTAAGGTGTTATGATGAAGAAGGTGTTTAGTGGTACTTACAGGAGGTCCACCGGGCCCAGGAGGTCCGGCCTCACCCTGTACAGAGATAGAAATAAAATAAATACATAAATACATACAATGCAGTTGTATCTTCTCAGGGTGCTAGTGACAACGACATACTGTAGTTATACTGCATGTTTGCCATAAAATAGAAAACTTTGCAAACTTAACATATGTATTTCAGATACTGAGCTTTTGTATCATTATACATATTTGTGTAATGATAATAATCACAATGAGGGAGATAAAGATAACGTAGATAAGAGCAAACTTCAAAATATATCCTGGAAATAAATATAATATAATATTGAATGGTGACATTTTATCGCACAAACTGTGTAACTTTCCCACTGCAGCGATCCGTTGTGTTGAATTATTATGTTGTGAAAAAGAGACTGCAGATGTGTGCTAGTTTAAATTAAAAGACATTTCCACTTCTTGTTTCAAAGCCTCCAACCAACCAATCAATCAACAGAACCGACCCGACTTCAGCCCGTTCCTGCATCCCTATTGGCTGTATCTGTGCCTGTCCCTGCAGTCCTATAGGCTGTATCTGTGCCTGTCCCCGCATCCCTATTGGCTGTATCTGTGCCTGTCCCTGCAGTCCTATTGTCTGTATCTGCCTGTCCCTGCATCCCTATTGGCTGTATCTGTGCCTGTCCCTGCATCCCTATTGGCTGTATCTGTGCCTGTCCCTGCAGTCCTATTGTCTGTATCTGCCTGTCCCTGCTTCCCTATTGGCTGTATCTCTGCCTGTCCCGCAGTCTGCGCCGTATCTGTGCCTGTCCCTGCATCCCTATTGGCTGTATCTGTGCCTGTCCCCGCATCCCTATTGGCTGTATCTGTGCCTGTCCCTGCAGTCCTATTGTCTGTTATCAGCCTGTCCCTGCATCCCTATGGGCTGTATCTGCCTGTCCCTGCAGTCCTATTGGTCTGTATCTGCCTGTCCTGCAGTCCTATAGTCTGTATCTGCCTGTCCCTGCAGTCCTGTAGGCTGTATCTGTGCCTGTCCCTGCAGTCCTATTGTCTGTATCTGCCTGTCCCTGCATCCCTATTGGCTGTATCTGTGCCTGTCCCTGCATCCCTATTGGCTGTATCTGTGTGGTGAGAAGTCAGGATGCACAAACATTGACGGCGTTCACATGTCTGTGTTGTCGTGCCTCTGAGCATTCCTCGCTGTGCAAACGACTCAAGATCTCCTCACGGCTGCACAAAGTTGCTGGAATGTTTCACCAGTCTTTGTTATACTTGACACACACTAACGCACACACACACACACACACACACACACACACACACACACACACACACACACAAAACCATAGGGGGGTGGGGGGCAAGGTATAGGGAAGATATATTGTTTTATTGAATTTGCTCTCGCATACGCAGAGGCACAGGTGGCATAAACTAAAGTAAGCAAATCACTTAAAACTAACTCGCCAGACGAACTCACACATTGCGCAAATCTCATCTCATGAAGCATTAGCGCTTCACGTTTAGCTCGGGCTAATTAGTCGGCGTGCCTGGCCTCCGGTTTGTACCGCGTGGCTGTGTGCTCACAACCCCGTGGCGGGGAGACCGAGCCAAACTACCGTGCGCGGCGTGTCTCTTTTCATCATGTGAGCGGCGCCACTACGGCGAGGTCAAAGGTCACACGCCTCCCCCGCCGGCGTACCTGGCGGAGGTGGGCAGCAGCTGTTGTGTGCATTCCGTGCGGGATTAGCCCAGGAGCTAGCAGTCAGCGGTGCCCAAATCCGATCGGACCTCGCTCCTCATTAAAAGCATTCCCACCGAGCGGCGAGGCGCGCCGGCCCGTCGGGGTAAATCCACGGAGACGGGGAGAACCAGGGGCCTTACGCCTGCGTGACTGAGACTGACCCGACATCTAACCCCGTGCACTTAGCACAATGGTGGTCCGCGTAGCAGCTAACCGCTACGAGAGAGTAGAGAGTATAGAGATCATTCTGTGGAGTGTTTTCCTGATCACCAATCAGATTAATCATAACACTGACATGACACTAGTGTCACTACAGAGACCTAGTCGTACTATTATTTTTCATATACTGTATATTTGTAGAATTTTTTAGAATTTCTATATTATTACTCTCTGTTTAATGTTCAATGTTAGGCACCGATTGCACAAAAGCACGTTCCTTGTTTGTAAAAACTAAGGCGATAAAGCTGATTCCGATTCTGATTCCGATTCGATTCTGATGTGACGTCAGGCCCCCCCCACCCCCAGGTGTCACTCACTGCGTCTCCTGGGGGTCCGTCCTTCCCTGCTGGGCCGTCGGGGCCGGTCAGACCCTGGGGACAGATCATCATCAGACATGAATACCATGGGTCGTTCCATCCACTTGCTTTACTGCACAACACACTCATGATATGATATGATAATGTATGACCTGGGCTCTAGCATGAGATATGGTTAATGGTGAATGGATATTGAAGTTATTTGGTTAGTAATGCAGGAAGAACCTCACATATAATGTATATATTTACACATTAGATATTATATATATATTTCTAGATTTAAATTTCTAGATTTCTATACTATTACTCTGTTTAATGTTCAATGTTATGCACCAATTTCACAATAGCACAATCCTTGTTTGTAAAAACGAAGGACAGTAAAGCTCATTCTGCTTCAGATTTGTATGAGAAGGTGCGGTGGCTCCTTTTACTTTTGGTACTTTTAAGTATATTTTCATACTCATACCTTTGTACATTTACTTTACTAAGATTTTGAATGGAGGACTTTCACTTGTACCAGAGTATTTCTACAGTGTGGTATTACGACTTCTACTTCAGTAAAAGTTCTGAGTACTTCTTCCACTGCTGTCTCTAAGGCTTGGAGGTGGTTGTTCTTGTCGGTGTGTGTGTGTGTTGTGTGTGTGTGTGTGTGTGTGGTGTGTGTGTGTGTGTGTGTGTGTGTGTGTTGGATTTCTTGTGAGCCAGACTTACATCGACCCCTGGTAGTCCAGGGAGTCCCGGGCTCCCGGATCCACCAGACAGACCGCCCTTCCCCTTCGGACCCTGGAGAGAGGAAGACCGAGGAGGAGGAAATACAGTCAGTATCAGAGGCCAATCACACGTGTACAGATCTGTGTAGAACTGCTCTGTGTAGAACCGCTCTGTGTAGAACTGCTCTGTGTAGAACCGCTCTGCTGCAGACGTCTACTCACAGCTTTTCCCGAGAGTCCAGCTGGGCCCTGCTTCCCCTGTGATGAGCAGAGAGATAGAAGAAAGAGACAAAAATATTAAAAAATAACATAAAACATGCATCAAATTACACATACTTAGCACCAAAAGCTGCAGAAGGCTGTAGCAGATGGGGACCAGCGTGTATATATATATACAGTATTTATATATATACAGTATATATGTTTATATATACTGTATACGTGTGTGTTCTTCTCCACTATGTATGTGGACGGCTCATACATAAAGGATGCTTTGCTGAGCATCTGGACGATAGGAACCAGAATGAAAGGCCCAGGTTGGCTGGACAGAGCGTGTGTGTGTGTGTGTGTGTGTGTGTGTGTGTGTGTGTGTGTGTGTGTGCACACGGATGGACGGACGGACGGACGGACGGACAGGGAGGAGCCGTCCGGTGAAACTTTAGCTGCTCTCACAGGGCTGGGGAATGCCTGCATGAATGGAGCCTCTGTGTGGCCGGGGGGGGGGACTCGATATTTTTACTACAGCAACAGAAACTCTCAGACCCAGAGGATGTATGTGCAATTTTGCCCCTGAACCGGGCAAAATTGTTAAAATATATATTGATTATTATTTAGTATTTAATTTAAGTATTATTTTCTATATTTATTCTATTAGGCGTAACACTGTAGATTTATTGTTCTATTGTTTTATCTTTTCTAATCTTATTTATTTATGTCTTTGTTTAGACCCTAACTGTTATAAATGATCTATTCATCATTTTTATTTTCGTCGGTTCCGGTTGCAGTGTAAGCAACCGCTGTAGTATGAAGATTTATATCTCAAGACTTGTGTTTGTATGTCTTCAGAGAAAGCGTTGCTTGCACATTGTCCAACATTTCAAGATCAATATTCTTCTGAAATTGGAGTGAAGTGCGGATGTTCTGGTCGTGTGTCTCTGGATCCTCACTCCAGCCTCAGTAGGTTCTCTGTAGGGACGGCCTCATGGCTTTCACTCGTCTAAAGAGCAGAGGGCATGAATACCACACACACCCACGAGTAAACACCTGGAGGGGCGGGGCCTATGGGTGGGTTTATTTTTTTCAAAGGGGGAGGAGCCAATGTGATCAAATATTGCAGACACAGGATGGGAATAAATAAAGGCAGAGAATGATCCTTTTAGCACGAGGGAGGCTTCAGTTGAGAGCGTCACGGATGTGTGGAGCCACTTGTTGCGTGTCTATAAATTTGACGTTTTGCCTTAAAGTGTTGTCATTATCCACACACACGCTCTCAGTCTCTCTCTGTCCCTATCCCCCTCTCTCTCTCACTCTCTCTCTCTCTCCTCTTCTCTCTCTCTGTTTCACACACCACACACGCACCACACACACAGACACACACACGCACACACACACACACACACACACACACACACACACACAGACACACACACACACACACACACACACTCTTTCTCTCTCTCTCTCTCTCTCTCTCTCTCTCTCTCACACACACACACACACCACACACGCCAACACACACACGCACACACACACACACACACACACATCTTTCTCTCTCTCTCCCTCTCTCGTCTCTCTCACACCCCACAACACACTACACAGACACTCTCGTCTCTCTCTCATCTCTCTCTCTCTCCCTTCTCTCTCTCTCTCACCACCACACCACACACACACACACACACACACTTATGGCACAATTATGGCCTCATTTGATGAAACAATATGTTCATGAAAATATAAAATATAAAATACATATATAAGCTGAAGGTTCAGACCGAGTAGAGTCAAGTCTGTCTAGCGGCTGGGGGGGGGGGGGGGGTGGGGATTAACTCACGTCAGTGCCATCCTTCCCGGGGGCCCTGGAGGTCCTAGGGGCCCCAGTGATCCTCTCGGTCCCGTTCTCTACAAGGCAAAGATATACAATGATGTCCTGATCACCTGCTTGTTGGTGATTGATATTTAGTGAAAAAAACAACAAAAAACAACCAAAACACGAACACTTCATTCTTAAATGTGCGTTTGCTGCACTGATGCCAAGAAGTGTAAAGTAATACACAGTTCTGCACCTGGCTCAAGATAAGCCTGTAGGATTAAGAAAGTTAAAAGATAACATTCAAAAACAAGAAAGCAAACTTGTTAAGAGGGTCTCAAAAATGCATGCGTAGTCCTAATTAAGTTAAAATATGACATTATGACAATATAATAAATATATAGGCCTGCATAGGCTGTAGAAATGTAATCAAATAAATAAGGAAAATCATGCAACGATTTTGGAATTGAATTTGGAAAATGGAATTTGCTCTAGATTTGAGTTTGAAGTAGTCATGTGTTGAATTGGATCAATGAACAAAGATGTGATTATGCCCTCTGCTCCCCATCACCATTCCTGAGGTTTGGGAAAACGTCACCGACAAGGTGACGCACAATTACACCCTCAGTCCTCATTCGCTATGCAACCTGGCACAAGGATTTCCTTCGGGATTAATAAAGTTCTATTCTATTCTATTCTATTCTATTCATAGAGAGCATAACTGTGGACCATAGTTCAAACTATAAGCTATGTGGCTTATAGTTTGAACCATGGGCCTATAAGTCCTTATGTTTAATACAAATAATGCACGGGCCTATGGATGTTATCAAAGTAGGCGTAGAGACTAATATAGGCTTACATTATGTTATAGAATTGCTCTTCAGTGTTAAAGGGAGACAATAGGGACAGCTTTAATCTTTAATCTTTAAACTTTAAGTTTAATTTGACAGACTATGAATCAGGCCAGTCGGAGGCAAAGACAGAGTTTACTTGCCCACAATGATCACTGTAGTCAGATGAAGTGATTCATGTTATTCTCAGGTTACACAGATCTGGGCCTAGATTATATTATATTATGTACACTTTACATGAAGAAGTCAGGTACGCCTCCACCTCCACCTCCACCTCCACCTTACCTGGGCTGCAGAGGATGACAGGAGCTGGCAGAGAACGAGCACCCCAAGAGTGGATCTGAACAACGCCATGGCTCCTGGTCCTGGTCCTGGTCCTGGTCCTGGTGCTGGTGCTGGCCCCCCTAAAATCCGCACTTCTTCTGACGTGGGGGACAAAAAAAAGGGAAGAAACAGCAACCCTAGAGTCCTCCTTCCTCACCCTGCGACACGCGGCTCCAGAATGATCCGCTGTGGCTCCTGATCTACCCGAGCCTCCAGCTGAAGGGGCTGAACTCAAACCCTTGGCCAGTGTTGGGAGTGAGGAGGGGGGTGAGGAGGGGTGAGGAGGTGAGGGGACTGTGGGAGTGAGGAGGGGTGAGGAGGTGAGGGGACTGTGGGAGTGAGGAGGGGATGAGGGAGGAGGGGGAAAAGTGGGACTGACTCCCCAGGGGCCCAAAGGCCTCTAAAAGCCTGAAGTTAAAAGTTAGTTTTTATTTGGATTTCTTTTCTTCTAAGTAATTAGTGACACAACAACAGTACAATTGGCAAAATAAATTGGTTGATAGACTGAAATGTGTATCAAAAAGAATAAAACAAAATATACTGGAGGGCCCCTGTCACCCTCTTACGTAATAAATAGCCTACTTAAACAAACATGAAGAAAATAATGTTCTCTTAAGTATGATACTCCATGCAAACCTCATTTAACTACATAGTAAAAGTATCACTGTGTTATATGGGGTCCATAGACAGTATATAATGATGGTTGATGAATTATGTTAAAGTGACTTTTTTCCCGCTCGGCCGTGGTGGGGCCCCTATATGGTTTCTTTTCACGGGGGCCCAAAATCCCCGGCGCCGCCCCTGGGTAGATGATTTGAACATGGTGGTGGGATGTGTGTCCGCCTGCCTTGTGTTGCATTATCAGAGCCGATCAACAATATTGATCGACTCGTCTTAAAGGAGGCTCTTATTTCACCACCAGGTGTGAGTGTGATCAGCCACGCCAAAGGTTTCAGCATCACCTGCTTGTGATGTCACAAGTGGGAGTGTCCACCCAGATGTATGTTGGAAAGATCAGCCTCCCAGTTGCTATACAGTCCACTGAGATGGCTAAAATCACACACACACACACACACCCGGTGGTATAATATAGGAGCCCCTTTTTTAATTGACAGGTATTGCGTCATCACCACAATATCAATTAAGAAAGCGTGTAAAAAAGATTCTTAAAACATTTTATTTGTAATTTCAACAGGAACAGGTGTAGCTTTTGAGAGGTCGCTCAGGACGGTGCCCTGACAAACAGCAAGCACACACACACACACACACACATACACTCACACTTAAACCATTTGCTAGTTTTATGTTTCCCCCTCCGTCTTCCACTTCAGTCTTCTACACTTTACAGATGGACTCGATTAAGACGTCGCTAATCCTGAGGAGTACTCCTTCGACAAAACCCCTCAGGTTGAAAAGCCCCTCGTTGGGTGAGTGACGACGTACTGCCCCTTTAAACGTGACCGGTCACCTCTACCAGCATGTCATTAATCAAGTCATGAACCAAGTCATTAATCAAGTCATGAACCAAGTCATGAATCAAGTCATTAATTTAACCAAGTCATTAATCAAGTCATTAATCAAGTCAAACGCAGCCACAAGAATAGGTAACAAAAGCTGATATCTACTGCAGGATTTTCCTGAGAATTGCAATTAATTAACTAGGAATAGATTTGGGCTTTGGCAAAACATCTCATAGACTATTTCTGTTTTTCTTTTTATAAAGTTAATAAAATCATTAATAGCCAGCCACATAGCATTAATATACAACATACTGAAATTTCAAACCAAAGCATTGCATACACCGCCAAGACGTACATACAATCAACCAGTCTGTTATATATTTTTTTGGCAAAATGTTCAAATTCTTGCTTTTCCGCCCCCAACAACAACAACTTGTGCACCAAATCATACAAAGTGTGCAACATTCTCCGGGGAAACGACATTCAATTCTTCTTCCCATTTGCCAGCAGGTTCAACAGAAACTCAAACAAAGCACAATTCAGTTAACTCAGCGATTACATCTCAGTGCAAATAACCGTCTTCACATTGCAAAAGTAGCGCTGAACTGAAATACATACACAACCGCTTTATCACTTCGTTCATTTATCTTCTTCTTCTTCTATCAGAGAAAAGTACATGAAACAAATGTTAACCATAATGCTCAAGTATTTTGTGGGGAGGATATCAAATATTAGTCGTTGTTAATGTTGTCCCAGTGATTGTTGGTCTCTTGGTTGGAACTTGTAGGACAGCCGTGTAGCAACAGTATTTTATTACTATTTTTTTTTTTAAACAAAGAAACATAACAACCAATCGCCCCTTAACAAGGAAAAACTGTAAGGTGAGAAAAAAACCTTAATATACGTATATCATTTCATTCGATTTGATTAATTTAAGCTCAACTAAGCAGATTCTTTTTATGTTCATTGAAACAAGCTAGTGTCCAGCGATAATCCTCCATCTTGTCTTCACGAGTTCTTCCCCCCCCGGCTGGCGGTGGCGGCGGCGGCGGGGGGCTGGCTGGACTCCGCCACCTCCATGGCCTCGCAACCCTTCCCATTAGTCTGCTCCTCCGCACGTTTCCGCGGCGACTGGCCGGACGCCTTCTCCTTCCCCTTGGACGCCTTCGTCTTCGCCGTCGCCGTCGCCATCGCCGTCTCCCCCCCCTCCGTCACAAAGTCAGTCCTGGGGATCTTCTCCTCCCGGCCGAGGGGGGGCCGCGACGGGGAGTGTTTGGAGGAGGGGCCCTCGGGCGGCTTGCTCCTGGGGCCCGCCGAGGGGCTGGTGTGCATGGGGACCGGGGCGGCGATGGCCGTGGCTCCGGCCTCCGCCCGCCCATTGGCCGAGTCGCCGGTGGCGGGCGCCTTACCCTCGTCATCCTCTCCTTCCCGTTTCGTTTTCCTGTCGGACTCCGCAGCGCCGACCCGTTTGCCGGGACCCCCGCTCTCCGGGACGGTATTTTTCCTGACGGGGTCGGGGCTGACTGACTGGTCCATTTCATCGTCGTCATCCTCCTCATCACCATCTTCCTCGTCATCTTCATCATCGCCATCGTCATCGTCATCCTCCTCCTCCTCTGCAATGCTACACCCGTTACCGACCAAGATCACTTTCGCGTTCCCGTTTTCAACCGTTTTCCCGCTTTCTGGTTTCGACTCGGCCGCCGCGGAGGGCGTGGCCTTGTCTCCGACCGCCGCCTTATCGCTCTTCTTCTGCGCGTCTGCAGCCGGATCCGCTCTCAAACCCGCCTCCTCTTTCTGGGGGGCGTCGCCGTCCTTGCCCTTCCCCCGCGAGGAGGAGGAGGAGGCGGAGGCGGAGGAGTGGTCTTCCTTGGCGGCGGCGTCGGCCCTCTTGAACTGCTTGAGGACTTTGCGCGGGCACCACACGAACCTGTCCTTGGGCTCGTAGTGCAGGTAGGCGAAGCGCAGCAGTTCCTGACGCCGCGTCTTGTCCAGCACGGCGAACAGGAAGTAGTCAAGCACGCTGCGCTTGATGCTGCACAGGCTACTCTTCCTCTGCAGCGTCTCCTCCAGGAAGAAGCGCACCAGCGGCGCCTGGTAGCGCTCGAAGCCCAGCTCACCCAGGCTCTTCAGGATGCGCGTGATGCGCAGGTTGTTGTGCATGTTCCTGGTACACAACAAACAACAACAACAACAACAACAACAACAACAGCATGAATTGAACTGTGAATTTGGTATCATCTTAAAAACGAAATGATGCCAACAACAGCTGCAATCCAGGCAACAAAATAATAAAATGACAACAAGATAAGATAGAACTTAATCCTGAATCCCGAATGTTTTCTGGTAATTCAATAAATAAATAGTTTGTACAAACTGACCACATGGTAAAGCTTATTTTTGTATACTCCTGTGTGAATTAAATACTTTCGCTAATTTTACTACGAACTGCGAACTTTCAACTTACAAGTAATAGAACGGCGAGAACAAGTTCAAAAAGATGACGTCACTCGACTGCAATCCACCTTTAAAACCAGGAAGAGATGCCACTGGTGCCATATCACGATATTATGACGATATTTTTTTTCTCTTCTTGTTATTTTTTGCCTGGTGTCGCCTGCCGTGTCTGGAATTGTGACTTGACTGGGTTGTCATGTACATGTGACAATAAAACACTTCCGTATGTCGCCCAGTCCTATTTCCACCCAACCTCTCATTGGATGAATGGTACAGCTAGCACCCCCCCCTAGTGCTGATCAGTACCGCCGGCAGCATCGTACCGCTCGAGGTTTCCGAATCGCTCCTTCCAGTTGTCGGCGCGCTTGACCTCGCCCGTCTCCCGGTCAACCAGCTGGATGCCGTAGAAGCCCAGCATGAGCTCGTAGGACTCCACCAGGCGACCCTTGGCCTCCTCGCTGTTCTTAAAGGCCTGAGAACCCAAAGCATGGATTACATTACTGCTGAAATAATTATCTATAATATTGTTGTTAGGACAGAAACGGCTGCAACAAAAATCTACATTTACATTTAGGGTATTTGGCGGACGCTTCCAAAGTGACCGACTAAGAGTACATTTGTTGAAAGAGAGACAGCAATATACCGCTGTCGTACATAAAGAGAAGAATAGAGCAGGTTTCAAGCATTCATAATTGTGAGGCTAATAGAACGAGTTTCATAATTGCTAGGTTGCCTGCATAATAGCTGAGATAAGAGCAGAAGTGTCATTCTGAGTGCAGTCGCAACAATCTGAGCACACGCCATGTCAAAAGTATTATTTATAGGCCGTTCATCGTAATATTTGTGCCAGGAATGTGCCAGATATTAAAATGAAAAGCCATCCGCTCACCTCAATCTCCTTCTTCGTGAGTTCTGACGCCATGTAGTTCACTCCTGGCTCCCTCAGGGGGAACAGCCTGACAACGGATTGACTCATGATTACTGGGTCGTCGACCAATAAAATAAACACCAGTACTAGTGATAATGACCACCGACCACAGTGATTGCATATTGCAATATAATGTTGGAACCATTTAAATAACTAAAGAGAAAAAGAAAAGTACATAATGATGCTATTAACATGTAATGTTGAACCCAGAAGGAATGAATATTGAGTATTATAAATGTACAAGTAAGTAAGGGCAGATGCACAAGTGAGGGCGGCAGTAGCAGAATATGGCATACTACTACTACTACTACTACTACTACTACTACTACTACTACTACTACATTAACTTAGCAAGTGGGGCCATCAAAGTGAATCTGATTAAAAAATATTTTGCATCCAGACAATTAAATGCGGTTCAGGCAGCCAGTCCAATTATCCCGGTGCATTAGACATTATTATGCCGTCTGTTTGTTATTGTGTCTCGCCAAGTCTCCCCAAGTCTCCCCGAAGTCTCGCAAAGGTTGAACTGTTGCAGGAAGAGTGGCGCAAACGAGAGTTGGAGAGAGGCGTGCCGGCAAGAGTTTTTTATTGTTGTGTTGGATAATTATAGATGAACGTCATGGCTGAATATTTTGATGATTGACAAAGTGGACAGGTCTCTCAGGGAGACATCTCCTTGAACAAGACTTGGACACAGTAACAAACAAACCGGATCAAACGAAAGGTAAAGAAGTTGGATTTCGCCAACAATCTGAGCAATGTGGGAAATGAGGGTCCAGGTTGAAGATTCCTGAAAATATGCGTTAATAGTTCAAGATTACCATTGGATGTAGGAATGCACTCGCTCCAGCTTCTTGTAGTCAGTCTTCCATTCTTTATGAAAAGATTCAATGTAGACATCTGCAAAATTATGGAACAAAAACAAAATTTAACATTCGACAAATAGTACAGAAATGTGTACTTTTGCACTAAATCAACGCGAATGTTGTGAGTTACCATCAGGAGCAGAAGGGAACTGGTTGAGATAAAATTTCAGATTGTTCATTTTGTCCTCTGAACACTCGTCAAACGTGAGATTCTGCGCAGAAGACATCACAAGACAAGTAGCCTATTAACAGCCCCATCGCTTGTAGTCATGGATACGATGATACGATACGATACGATACGGCGTACATTGAGTGACACGACTTACCGGATAGCCTCTGCGATAGTTCTGCATGTCCTTAGCTGCCCTCATGTTTCTGGACGTATGGGTCCATGACTGGAGATGAACGGATGCATTATAATGCATTACAATCAGAGTATAGATACAGACAGTAGAAACACATCGAGACTCAAACACAGACACATACGCACTTGTTACACATCGCTTGAACACTGCATTTGAACACTGCATTTGAACACTGCATTTGCCTCTCAAAAGAGGCAAATACAGTGTTCAAGCAATAGGAGGGTCGATGGTCCCCCCTACTGTATTTGAACAATGCAAATACAGTGTTCAAGCAATAGGGGGGTCGATGGTCCCCCCTACTGACCCCCCGGGACAAAAGAGGCAAATACAGTGTTCAAGCAATAGGAGGGTCGATGGTCCCCCTACTGTATTTGAACACTGTATTTGCCTCTTTTGTCCCGGGGGGGGTCTCCCCCTGGGACAAAAGAGGCAAATACAGTGTTCAAGCAAGAGGGGGGTCGATGGTCCCCCCCTCTGACAAAACAACATTGCCCCCCGCCCCCCCCTCCCCAGTAAGACGGGTCTCCTGCCGCCCCTGGAGCGGTCAATGGGGTTCTATGGAGGCCGGTGTGAGGCTAACGTCAGAGCTACAAGGAGGCCCCGGCCGAGCTACAGCGACGTCCTGCTCAAACAATCACACCACACTCATACAGATGACATGATCATGGAGATGATGATGATCATGATCATGGAGATGATGATGACGATGATGATAATGTGAAGCCCCCTGTTAGCAAGCATGCGACTAGCAGCCCGGCTAGCTTTTTAGCATAATGGATGCTCCGTACCCACGGTTTGTTTCGGTCCTGGCGGCGGGTGGAGGTGGAGGTGGAGGAGGTTGTTGTAGGAGGAGGTGGTGGTGCTGCTCTCCCTCCTCTCCCACCTCCACCTCCTCCTCCGGTCGGCTGCTCCTCTCCGTCGCTCTCCGTGTCCCAGGTGGAGTCGTACTCACACGCGTAGTCGTCCGCATCCATCATCGTCTCACTGAACGCAGACCCCCCCCTTCCCAACGGACCCCTCTGGACCAGCAACCTCCTCCCTGACCCCCCCTCTGGACCAGCAGACACCCTGACCCCCCCCCCCCCCCCCTGGACCAGCAGACTCCTCTCCTCTCTCTGGACCAGCAGACTCCTCTCCTCTCCTCTCCTCTCCTCTCTCTGGACCAGCAACCTCCTCCCTGACTCCCCTCTGGACCAGCAGACTCCTTTCTCTGGACCAGCAGCCTCCCTGACTTCCCTGGATCAGTAGCCTCCTCACGTCTCCCGGACTCCCCTGGACCAGCAGCCCCCCTGGACCAGCAGCGTCCTCTGGACCAGCAGCCTCCTCTGGACCAGCAGCCTCCCTGCACCAGCAGCCTCCTCCCGGACTCCCTTGGACCAGCAGCCTCTCTGGACCTGCAGCCTCCCTGCACCAGCAGCCTCCCTGGACCAGCAGCCTCCTCCCGGACTCTCCTGGACCAGTAGCCTCCTCCTGGACCAGTAGCCTCCTCCTGGACCAGCAGCCTCTCTGGACCAGTAGCCTCCTCTCTCTGGACCAGTAGCCTCCTCTCTCTGGACCAGCAGCCTCCTCACGTCGGCGTAGCGCGGAAATAAAGTGCGTGACAGGCCCCGCCCACTCTGGTGACGAGGCGCTGCTGCCACATTTTCGAAAAATTAAATAAATAATAAAAAAATGTTTGCGACATTCAAACAACACACAATAAATAGTAATAAAAAATACATAAAATAAATAAAAAATTAATAAAAGAGATAAAATGATGTCTGCATACTACGGACGCGCGTCACGTTATAACGCGAAAACGTTATCGTTACAACTCATATGTTGTTCACGCTTTTTAACGACATATGTTGACGTTACAGCGTGACATGTTTCACGTTATACGTGTTTTACGTCTGTACGTAACGTGTCACGTTGTAACGCAAACACATGTTGTTAAGACTGTGAACAACAACATGTTAGTTATAGCAGGCCCGGCGCTACGAGGGGGGCCATGACGGGCCCTGACCCCCAGATCAGGAACCACAATCTGTCAATTCATCTGATCAATTATGATTTAACCCTCCTATTGTGTTCGTTTCTCCCCCCCCCCTTACTTTGGTGTTCCCGGTCAAATTTGACCCCGTCTGTTTTAACACAAAAATCATTAATCATCACCAAATTTTATTTAACACCTTTTTAAGCTGTAAACAATGTCTCAAACTAGTGGTTAACATGAATAACTGCAGTGAATATACAAAGAATAGACACTGAAAATGTATTCCAAAATTAACATTTATTGTAAAAAGAGAGAAAACACAGAGACCAAATTCACAGAACATCAGAACATCAACATGAATTAAACTCAACTCGTGTGTGTGTGTGTGTGTGTGTGTGTGTGTGTGTGTTGACTAAAGTTGACTAAACCACTCAAAATTCAAGGAAAGTGGTGATCAGCATGTATGTGTTCAACTGCCTACTGTGGAGGGTATCATCAGGCCTTGAGGCAATCGAATGTAAAACACAATATTGATGATTGATTAAAGTTGTAAATCGGTCAGATTTGACCCGAACACAACAGGAGGGTTAAACAAGTAGTTGAACAATATTGTTGATCCCAAGAGGTTTTCTGTAAAAAGAAACAGCCAACATACTTATATAACACAGATGCCCCACACACACAAACCACGTATATTGATTGGTTAGGGAGCATCATGTTCATTCTTTTGGTCGGTCGTCGGTTGGAGCATGATTTAATGTGTTTTGGCCAATAACAGTCTGGAAAAAAAGAAGTACATTAAATTGAGAGGGTGGTCAGAGATACCACCCTCTGCCACCACCACCACCACGTCACACAGACCGCCCTGCAGGTGTCACTGTTGAAGCATATTAAAGAAGAGGGAAACATTCTTTTATAAATTATACTGATATTTGATTATGGTTTTGTTTAAACGAATCACACAAATCATGTTATAGCGGTCCAAAAAGATCCAAAAGCCGCCGCTCAGAACTGCAGATCTGCAGCCCGGCCCAAGTGCCTTTTCAAAGGCAATTCATCGGCACACAAAAACAATGCAACGGAGTAGAACGTTCACAAACTGGTTATTTTAGTTATTTCGTTTATTTACACACCCCTACCCGTCGCCTCCGGTCCGCTGACACAAACTGCTTGTCAGTCCCTAGGACCAAGCTCCGGACCTGGGGCGACAGGGCCTTCTCAGTTGCCGCACCTTCCCTCTGGAACACCCTCCCCATCCACATCCGACAATCACCCACCCTCCGCTCCTTCAAACAGGCCCTCAAGACCCACCTCTTCAAACTCCCATTTCATCATCCTCCCCTCCATCTCACCGACTCTAGCTTAAATGTTTCGTCTCATACTTTTAGTTAATTTTATTGTGTGTGAAGCGACTTTGGGTACCTAGAAAAACGCTATATAAATTAAATGTATTATTATTATTATTATTATTTAAGATATTTTAGCAACAGCACTGAGTACCACACAGGTGCATGGCATTGTGGCAGCAGCAGCTCTGTGGTACTCAGTGGCTTAGTTCGGGGCTCCTCCAAGGACACAGGCAGGTCTGTGGTGAAAAGTCGGGTTTATTGCGGTTTATGATTGAAATGGCAGACAGAGCAGACGGTACAATGCTAGCATGCTAGCCCTCTTCTCAGCTTAACCTGTGTTGGACTGATTAGCCAATGCACCACAGGTGTACTGTACAGCCCCACCCCCCAGACTCGAACTGGGCCAGGTGAGGCTGCAGCCCCACCCACCAACCCCAGACTCCAACTGGGCCAGGTGAGGTCAATAAAGCCAGCCAGCCAGCAAACATAGTCACTCCCACACCATCATTAATTCATAGACAAATACATGAATGATTGACAAAGATGAAGCAATCATTTAATTCTGGCTACTAACTGGCAGGTCCTCAATTCCCCCCCACTCAGTCACTCATTTGCATCTGTTTGCATCAAGTTCCCCTAAAATATCAACACATCAATCATAGCAATCGGCTGTTATCAATTCAAAAGTACGATGATGTAATGTAAAGGTTCAGTATGCAGCAGTGCCTTGGGATTAGACATGTTTGCTGGCCGTAAATAGAATCCAGCGTTATCACATGAAACGGAATCATGAGTGGCCGGTAGATTGAGCTTCTATTTTGGTCTTTAGTTACTGTGGAAACTGAAGGGGATGTGCGAGCATCCAGTATCCTCTGTAGCCTCTCGCTGCTACATCATAGTGTTATTGCTCTCGGCGCTGCGTCAAATCTCTCCCAGGGATAAGAGCATGTAGAAAAAAGTGGCACTTTGCATTAAATAATAGTACATAGCATTGTTTAGCATATTGTATGCTCTTAGATGTTGGTAATGCACTCAGAATGATACTTCTTCTCTTATCCCGGCTATTATGCTGGCAACGTTTATGAAACTTGCTCTATTAACCTTGCAATTATGAATGCTTGAAACCTGTTCTATTCTTGTCTTTATGTACCACAGTGATATATTGCTGTCTCTCTTTTGACAAATGTACTCTTTGTAAGTTGCTTTGGATAAAAATGTCTGCCAAATGCCCGAAATGTAAATGTAAATGTAAATGTCCGAAATGTAAATGTAAATGTAAATGTAAAGTACACATCTTACACACCACCAATAGCAACACACAAGCGGTATTGCTTCCTTGGGACTATATAACCCTGTTATGCGCTTTAGCTACACTTTTTGTTCGGTTACGTTGATCTTTTCTCTCAATCTTTATCGGCTTTATAGCTTCCCAATGCCTCACTTGGGGAAAGGCTCCCTGTTTTGCCCGGTCTGATGCAGGCAACATAATATATTTTAACAGCGGATGCCAGACTGGTGTTTTTGCAGCCACAGAAACGGTCGCAAAACCTTTATTTACCTTTGGGCCTTTGGATCCAATAACGGATTTACGGAATTACGAATCCGCTCCAGCGCGTTCCAGCCCTGCAGCGAGAACGCTGGCTGTATATTACCATGCATTAGTTATCCAGCGTGAGTTTCTCCAGCTCTAATGTGATATCTTCTATCCATCCCAAGTACACCCCACTGGCAACTCTGTTTATTACTTAATTCATCCGCTTTTTGTTGTTGTTGTTGTTGTGTCATTGTGCAAATGACGCAAATAGTGCATATTTGTATCGCCATTAAGCACACGACTGTATTTTGTGTATTTTATTCGATGACATACTGTAAATAGAAAGCTGTGTGAACTGCGATAGAGACACAGCTGTATTTTCTTAAACATTGCACGGCTGCTGTGTGTTTGGAGACTTGACACCCCTGCGTGGGACTGGAAGTGTTTTGTTGCTTATTTGAGCCTTTTCCCTCACACTGTGTTTTTTGATGAGCTGAACGGCAGAATCTGCAGCGTCTGGACTGCACTTTTTGTTCCAATCCCAGGTGGCTATCTCTCAGGCGTGAGCGTGTTTTTGGGAAGCGAACCGCGTTGTCTTCGATAGCTCGGTTTGACGCTTGTTTCTGGTTCATAAAAAAAAGCGTGATTATACACCGGCTCTTCGTGTTAAATCGGGTACAATTCGATACCCTGCATCATCCTTGACGCACTGGCTCCGTAGATGTGGAGGCAGATGCCTTCAGGCAGATGATTCCACTGTTTCTGCTCCGGTCCGTCCTCCTCCTCCTCTGCTCGGTTCTGCACCCGCGTGTGCGTCACGCATTCCAAATTCACGTTACACGGCCGTGAAAGAAACAGGTCCAGGATTAGCCGAGACGGAAGGATGCGGTGGCGTGGTGCTCAAACACGATGCGTTCCGCGCTGTACCTGGACGACCCCGAGCTGTTAGTGAATGTGGCGCGCGGGATGCATTATGATGGCCTGTTTGCATCACGTGTTCTCATGCTGACATGAGGAGTACACAAATGCAGCGAGGACACTTTCTTTTTTTTTTAAAACCATATACCTTGTTAGTTTTAACAATGTAAGCACTGAATGAAATGACAGGCCTGTGGGCGGGCAGTAGCTCAGGAGGTACAGTAAGAGCGGTTGTCTGGCAACAGGCAGGTCGCTGGTTCGATCCCCCGGGCTCCTCCCCCTCCTCCTAGCTAAGTGTGGAGGTGTCCCCTGAGCAAGACACCACCTAACCCTACCTGCTCCTGACGTGTTGGTTGTTACCTTGCATGGTTGACACCGCCGTCGGTGTATGAATGGGTGAATGTGAGGCTATACTGTAAAGCTCTTTGGATAAAAGCGCTATATAAATGCAATCCATTTACCATTTATAGGCCGAATGAATTAGTAATTAGTAATCATAATTAATAGGGATGAAATGAGGCAAAATAAAGACAATATGACATATTCATAACAGAACATTTGAGTCAAAAGAGGAAGTGAACAGTGATTGACAAAAACAGATCTATCTTATTGAGAGCCTCTTGTGACCTTTACTGCTTATCTTTACCAGGTTAAGGTAACCGTGGCAACCTGACTAGCCGTTCACCTGCTGGATGCAAATGAAAGCCATGATGTGTGGCGTGTGCGCGGCGTGTGTGTGTGTGTGTGTGTGTGTGTGTGTGTGTGTGTGGTGGAGTAATGGTTAACCGGGTGCAGAAGCATAGCTCTGTTATCAACCGAGGTGTAATGGGCCTAATCTATGCAAATGGGCGCGACTGGGACTTCAGTGTGTTCATTAACCCACTTAAAGGCAAGTCTGTGCACTGATGAAGGAGAGTTAATGCACCGCACAACACACAAGCATCCCCTCACCCGGTAGCGCTCAGGCTAACATAGAAACATGAGATCTCAATAGAGCTCAATAGAACAGACATGTATGCTGTTGCTGTTGCCTGCGTCGGTGTGCTGTGTCGTTTAGTATTTTCTTTTATTTCATTGTATTTTATGTTCATGCAATTTCCAGGTCGCATAAAAGCATTTAAAAATAAAAGACGAGAAATGTGTTTGATTATTTCTGGCCGGGGGGAAAATAGTTAATCTCTGTAACGTAGCAGAGTGATGCTCGGTATGGTCCGCTGCCAAATAGGGGACCCATCCAGCGCCTCTGCTCCAGCCAGGGCCAGCCAGGGTAACCATGGCAACCAGCACCATCACCTACTACAGCATCACTTTATTATGCATCATGTAAATTGGCTCAACCGAGCTTAATGTGCGCTTTAACATACAAAAACATACACAAACATACACGCCGGGGTTGTAAAAGCAGGTGTGATGATAGGCAAACATTTTTTGATTTGCTAGTCACTCCTATTTTGGAATCAAGTGATGTAAGATGTGATGAAATTATTATTATTATATCTGTGAACACAGATGTAATGAATGTCATTGTTAATCTCTCACAGCACAATGCTATGCGGGTCACTATACCGTCATATTTGGGGAAAACTATACATATCTCATATAGCATAATCCTAAACATTGTTTTTCTTTATTATTCTAATTATTATTATTAATAAATAACAATACAAATAAATGATTAACATAAAATTACATGATTAACACACTACTACGTCTAAAACACCGTGTGTGTGTGTGTGTGTGTGTATGTGTGTGTGTATGTGTGTGTGTGTGTGTGTATGTGTGTATGTGTGTGTGTGTGTGTGTGTGTGTGTGTGTGTGTGTGTGTGTGTGTGTGTGTGTGTGTGTGCGCGCACCACTACCACCACCACCACCTGTAGGAACACAGTAGCTGCCCCCCGCCCGCCCGTGGTCTCCATCATCTCCATCACTGAGGACCACTTTCATCACCAGTGGCTTCTTCATTAGGGTCTCATCTTCTCCATCCTCCATCCTCCTCCTCCATCCTCCATCCTCCTCCTCCTCCTCCTCCATCGGGTGAAGTGAATGAAAAAAAAAAAGGGATGATGAAGAAGCAGAACGTGCGGACGCTCTCTCTGATCCTCTGCATGTTCTCCTACCTGCTGGTGGGCGCCGCGGTGTTCGACGCGCTGGAGTCCGCGTCGGAGAGCTCCCGCCGGCGCGTCCTGGAGCAGCGGCGCGCCGACATGAAGCGCAGCTACCGCTTCTCCGAGCGCGACTACCGGGAGATCGAGCGCGTCGTGCTGCAGGCGGAGCCGCACCGCGCCGGCACCCAGTGGAAATTCGCCGGCTCCTTCTACTTTGCCATCACGGTCATCACCACCATCGGTGAGCTCAGATTGCATTGTTGTTGTTGTTGTTGTTGTTGTTGTTGTTGTTTGTTTGTTTCATTTTTAATTCACACATTGACATAAAAGTCACCCAACACAGGTTTCCAGTTCTGTGTTAAAGTGATTTGTGTTTCCAGTTCTGTTACATGGACACACACACATAGGCCACACAAATGATGGACACAAAATGAAGGACACGAAATGTTCATTTGTATTGTTTTATATGCCATCAATGTGACGCCACTGCCTGTCATCTCTTCGTCTCGTCTCGCCACGAAGGTTACGGCCACGCGGCTCCGGGCACGGACGCCGGGAAGGTCTTCTGCATGTTCTACGCCGTGCTGGGCATCCCCCTCACGCTGGTCATGTTCCAGAGCCTGGGCGAGCGCATGAACACGTTCGTCCGCTGCCTCCTGCGCCGGGCCAAGCGGTGCCTGGGCTTCCGGCGCGTCCACGTGTCCATGGAGAACATGGTGCTGGTGGGCTTCCTGTCCTGCGTGGGCATGCTGTGCGCCGGCGCCTTCGCCTTCTCCCACTTCGAGGGCTGGAGCTTCTTCCACGCGTACTACTACTGCTTCATCACGCTCACCACCATCGGCTTCGGCGACTTCGTGGCGCTCCAGAAGCAGGGCGACCTGCAGGAGAAGACGTCCTACGTCGCCTTCAGCTTCATGTACATCCTGGTGGGCCTCACCGTCATCGGCGCCTTCCTCAACCTGGTGGTGCTGCGCTTCCTCACCATGAACACCGAGGACGAGAGGCGCGACGCCCAGGAGAGGGCCTCCCTCAAGCGGGACTGGGCCCTCCACGAGGAGGAGGAGGAGGATGAGGATGAGGAGGAGGGCGGGGAGAGGCGGAGGCGTCGGCGGCGGCGGAGGGGGGCGGGGAGGCACGGAGGAGGCCGGAGCCACAGCGGCACCCTCTTCCTGCCCATGCTGGAGGAAGGGACCAGCCGCACCAACCTCATCTCCCCGCGGCTGGGGGAGCGCGAGGAGGAGGAGAGGGAGAGGAAGAGGAGATGGAGATGGAGATGGGGGGCTCCTCGTCCCAGCGGCGGCAGCAGAGGTGGAGGCACCTCCAGGCGGGCTCCAGCCTGGGCTCGCTGTGCTCCTGCGTGGTGTGCTACCGGCCGGGCCTGCGGTGCGACAGCCCCGGCCGGGAGCACCGCCACTCGGTGTGCTACTACAACTCCGTCTCCTACCGGATCCAGGGCTGCTCGCCGGGCTCCGGTGGAGGGGACCAGCGCACCGGCGGACTCTCCTCCCCGGGGAGCAGCCTCTCGCCCGGACACAGTCTGGGAGAGTTCCCTCGCTTACGGAGGAAGTCGGTGTAGTGCAGCGCAGTGTGTGTGGACCTGTGTGTGTGTGTGTGATGAGTTATGAGGGACCACAAGACAAACAACAGCAAGATTTCACAGTACACCTCTGGTGCATGTCTGAAGACACTTTTTGCCGCTTTGATAGCTCGTTCTGTCGTTTTATGAAGTGATGTGTGGGACGAGATGGGATGCTTATTGACCTGTTTGTTTGTTTCCTTATTTGTTGTTGTCAGCATGTGAGCCAAAGTCTAATGCATGAGGAGGGGGGTGGTTGTGGACGTAGCGCACAAGGAACTGCATGAATGCTAAGGAATGACATTTTGAGACTATTTTATTATACATGCAAGTCTATACGAAATCTTTCCAAACTACAGCCTCGATTCGACATTTCCAAGTTGAACGAGGGTTGTTGTTCACCGGTAGCAGAGATATGCAGCGCAAAGTACACAGTTCTTCTAACTCCAGAAATGTCTTCACAGTTTTTTTTTGCGGCCAGATTCAAGATGTCATTACTCTTTTATATTTACAGAAAAAAAAGAGCCTTAACACGCATTTTAAAAGCACACGAGGACTTAAGTGGCTTTTAAAATGCAGTTGTGTTTAATATTTTAACTAATTACCTCTTATTCGAAGGGCAGATTAATTTTCCAGTGCGCTCCTAATGTACAGCTCGTGTACAGTATATATTATAGACGTCATCCTCGTCACGTGACCGGTTTATATTTCATGATGTAGCACATGATGTCTGGTATGTAGCAGAGCTCTGTTGGAACAGCTTTCTCCAAAACCTCACTTAATAAACGCCATGTTGTCTTCCTTGTAACGCGTGAGGTCGGGCCACCGTGTCTTTTAAACTTAAACAGGAGATTATTACTTACTTAGTTCTGTCTGTCTCTGTCTCTGTCTCGCTCTCCCTGTCTCTGTCTCCCTCTCCCTCTGTGTCTCTGTCTCTGTCTCTCTCTCTGTCTCTCTCTCTATGTCTCTGTCTCTCTCTCTGTGTCTCTGTCTCTCAGTCTCTCTGTCTCTGTTTCTGCCTCTGTCTCTCTCTCTGTCCCCCCCCCTCTCTCTCTCGCTCTGTCTCTCTCCTTCTCTTTCTCTATCACTCTCATCATAATTGTATTATGAATAATTCTATTCACAATCGGTGAATAGCTGGTGAATATATAAACCAATATCATCTCCATCGCCATCATCACCATCATCTCTTCATCATCATCTTCTTAATCATCACGAATCGTGGCTCGATATATTTGTTATCAAATAACAAACACGGTCATTGATTATGAATCAACTGTACAATATTTTGCACACACATCTCAGCGTAACTCATTACGGTGAGTTCAGTCAGTTTGTGGTCGTACGTTGTGTGTTCATGTTGTTCACTTGTCTGTTTGCTCTGCTTGTTTTGTATAATTCATATCTATGGGCTATAAATATATATATGTGTGTGTGTTCATTTTCCCCTGTGACGTCATGTGCCACAGCATCACCTGTAGAGCACCACCTAGTGGATCTGTATCATTTATATAACATATATTTCTCATTTAGGTCCACAAATAACACAATAATGACGTGCACGACATGGACACACAGAGTTTCTTTCTATATAAAATTCATACATAAAAATAAAATGAAATAAACTCCTTATACAGACCAACATGTATGTGTGATAAAATAGTGGTCGTCCGAAGTATGATAACTTTACCAACAGTGACCTCTAGCGGTCAGACGCCGTAATACAGCTGAGTCTTCACTGAAAGCTGGAGTCAAGATGAAGCCACATTAAGGCCACAGTGCTGAGAGACCAGAGATGACAGGATAGAACATTATTCATATTCTGTATGTTGGGTTCAATACCTAATTTCCTCAGCCTACTGCCTGGACTAACTGATCTTAATGGTTCCTGCAGGTTATTCACAGCAAGTCAGGTTGGTTGGGGTTTGCAAAATGTAATCAATTATCAATATCCACTGAAATATATCAAATGTGGATACTTGTAAGGGGTATTATTAATAAGGATTGCAGGGGGCACTCAGAACATGAATGTGATAATATTGGGTATGAACAATTGTAAAATAATTCCACCTTTGGAGAATTAATGACACCCACATTAATTCAATTTAGGAAATCTGAACAGGAACAGAGTAACAAGTTAATAAGAGCATATCACTTTCACTGAAAGTGGGTTTAACTAAAAGGGGTACTTTGCTGAAATAATATAGTCGAGCAGGTACATTACTAAAATATAGTTTGAGAACCACTGTGGTAAATTACATTGCTAAGCAACGACGCAGAAAAACTCTGCGCAGGTACAACATGGCGTTTCATCTCCACCAACAGGCGGGAAGCTCTCTGCATACACCACGTGGCGGACGATGTCAAGACGAAGGGCAAACTAAATGTTAACATTTGTTTCCCGCGTGGAAGGAGGAAAAAAAAGGGAACGAAAGAAGAGTGTTATCCAAAGTCACTTTCACCAACAAGAAGAAAAAGCTATCTTAAAGAGAAAAAGTAAAACAATATTTCCTCACGGCCATTCGTCATCGCGAGCACTTTCGTTGACAGTCAACGGCGGTGACATGAATTTCTAAATAAAAATAAATCAAGGTCACGACAAGTAGCTCCGGCCCCCAGTATATACAGTACACCTGTGTGTGTGTGTGTGTGTGTGTGTGTAATCCAGGACAAACACACACACACACACACACACATACTCATCTATCACCTTCTGTTCACGGCTGCTATACTAAATATACCAACGGACTAAGTCATGCTATATACTGACAGACTAAGTCATGCTATATACTGACAGACTAAGTCATGCTATATACTGACACTGTCATGCTATATACTGACAGACTAAGTCATGCTATATACTGACAGACTAAGTCATGCTATATACTGACAGACTAAGTCATGCTATATACTGACAGACTAAGTCATGCTATATACTGACAGACTAAGTCATGCTATATACTGACAGACTAAGTCATGCTATATACTGACAGACTAAGTCATGCTATATACTGACAGACTAAGTCATGCTATATACTGACAGACTAAGTCATGCTATATACTGACACTGTCATGCTATATACTGACAGACTAAGTCATGCTATATACTGACAGACTAAGTCATGCTATATACTGACAGACTAAGTCATGCTATATAGCCTACTGACAGACTAAGTCATGCTATATACTGACAGACTAAGTCATGCTATATACTGACAGACTAAGTCATGCTATATACTGACAGACTAAGTCATGCTATATAGCCTACTGACAGACTAAGTCATGCTATATACTGACAGATGTGTGCAGAGTGACATAACCGTAAGCCCGTGTCGGCTTTAAAAGTTAACTTTTCATGAGTTGGGTTTACGATTGAACAATTTCAGGCGGTGTGAAGATCGGGAGCTAATCCAAAGGAAAATTCAAAAGAAAACCTTTAATAGAGTTGGCACGTGCAGCACAGGGACAACAGAACAAAGCTGTAGCACCGCCCCCCCCCAGAACCAGGCTGAAGCTAACTCAATAGCCTGCCAGCTACAACTAAACGATAGCAGACAAAGCGTGAACGCACAGAGGTCGCAGACGGAGGCCCGGGGGGGGGGGGGGGAACAAAAAGGCTGAGTCAAACAATATCCACGCACAGGTGAACGCAATCAACTAATTGACAAAGGTGAAATAATTAAGACAAACGAGGGGGCCGGGCTAACGAAGAGAGACTCTCTGAGGACAAAGCCTGACGAACCCACAGCGAGGCTAGTCGCTAGGAGCCCAGCAGGGACGTGCGGTCAGGGGAGGCAGACCCTGACCTGTCATACTCCAATGAAAATAGCTGTTAAGAAAAGTAAAAAATAAAATAAAATAAATATTAAGATTTTTCCACTGATCTGTGTTATAAATGTAATTTCTGTATGATTTCAATCATTTTTTATAGTCAAAATCGCCAAATTTGCGGAGCTCCGCTGCAAATCCAGGGAGAGACGAGAGGTGAGGCAGCGACGAGCTCAGCCTCCCCTCTGATTGCGCAACCCCTCAGAAACTGGATGGAGCGCGGGCAAGAAGCGCGTGCCTGTTACTATCTCTAGTTTCTGTATGACGTCATGTTTGTAGACCTTCATTACATGTCCTCGCCTTCCATAGTCCATTGCAGGTCACTTATTTCACGTACAGTTTGTGTATCAAAGATATTTAGTCTCGCTGGTCTCGTCATAAAACTGCAATGAAAAAGCACCAGGGGGAGGAGCTATCACATCTGCCTCACTGAGGGGGGCGTGTCTTGAGCCCACGTAATTGACGCTCTCCCGCCACTTAACGTGACGAGACTTTTAAAAACTAAAAGAAGATAAAGAGGACTTCTACAACAAAGTCACTGACATCTTTGTCCAGAAGGATAGGCGAATGGACTTCATTTACAAGTAAAGGTAAGACCATGCAATATATATTTTCATTTGTGTTGAATGAGTATGAATAGTGGAACTGCATTCGTCTAAAACGTGAATCAAATACGTGTGTTGTAAAGAATGCTGATATGAACAAAAAATGAAACCATTGCCGTATTGGTTGTTATATTGGCTATAGGTGATCTGCTGCCCAGGCCAGCCTGGGCCTGTGTTAGCCTGGAAATCCAGACCCACACCTAGAAAGCTGTAGGGTCTGGTAATGAGTAATGAAAATGGCCCAACTCGAGGGGCGGCACCAAGCATGCGTTTGAAAATATCACTGCACGCAATTGGATAACACTACGACCAATCAGAAGACTACACGGGGTGACGTATCCAGAGAGACGGAAACGAGTTTGTTTTGGAGAATAGTTTGACAGAGAGACGTAAATGTAGCCTAATGGAAATACCACGGAGATACCACTTTGGCAACGCAACGTTAACCTTGTAATATTCTTAGCCAAGGAATATTGAAATAAAGAGATGCGACCGAGTTGGCGTTTATGGATGTTTAATAGCAACTGCGCATGGTACCGAGCATGGGTGTAGAATTTAGTGGGGACGCTGGGGACATGTCCCCACCAATTAACGGAGCACCCCCCCCCATCAGAACCGCAAATTAACGGAGCACCCCCCCATCAGAACCGCGAATTAACGGAGCACCCCCCCATCAGAACCACAAATTAACGGAGCACCCCCCCCATCAGAACCACAAATTAACGGAGCACCCCCCCCCCCATCAGAACTGCGAATTAACGGAGCACCCCCCCCATCAGAACCGCGAATTAACGGAGCACCCCCCCCCAATCAGAACCGCAAATTAACGGAGCACCCCACCCCCCCCCATCAGAACCGCAAATTAACGGAGCACCCCCCCCCCCCCATCAGAACTGCAAATTAACGGAGCACCCCCCCCCCCATCAGAACCGCGAATTAACGGAGCACCCCCCTCCCATCAGAACCGGGAATTAACGGAGCACCCCCCCCCCCCCCCCCCAGACAAAAAATAACATGTTTTCAAAGTCATTAGAACTGTAATGGTTTTATTAAGTACTCGTATCGGTATTCGGTATCGGCAAGTACCCAAATGTAAGTACTTGTACTTGTACTTGTATCGGTGCATCCCTAGTTTGTACAGATACTCAGTCAACATTTTCGATAGCCATCTTGCAATGTTTACTGACTGATTCCGGACTGATTCCGTCGCAGCGCTGACGTCATCTGTTTAGCCCGCCTCTGGCCCGCCTATATCAGATACACCGATGTGATTGGTTTATGTTCGGAACAACAGGAATTGCTAATGAGCATGTTACTCGTTACCAGAGTGACTCGCTGAGCAAATTCAAATTGTGCTCTCGCGAGAACTCTGGATTTCCAGGGTAGGCCTGTGTGCCAATTCAATGGTGAATTTAAGCTACAGCTATCGTGTTAATATGTGTAAATCTGGCTTTGATCGTAGCCAGTGCCTTTTTCATTTGTGTTGAGTATGAATAGCGGAACTGCATTCGCCTATAAAACGTGAATCGAATACGTACCTGTATGCGTGTGTTGTAAAGAATGCTGATATGAAATATGAAACATACGGTCGCCTAACCAGTAGTCATTGTGCAACCTGCCAATTGAATGGTGAATTTAAACTACCTCTATCGGGTTCATGTGTGTGTAAATCTGGCTCTGATACTAGCCAGTGCCTCCCCAGCCATTGACCTCACCGCACGTCACTGGAGCCCAGCGTATGGTGGAATATACAGAACATAGATTATAGATATAGAGCCAGGACTTATAGGTTTAGAGGGACATGGATGTCTATCACACAGGTACATTTACATTTAGGGCATTCGGAAGATGCTTTTATCCAAAGCGACTTATAATGAGTACATTTGCTGAAGGAGAGACTGTGGTGCATAAAGATAAGAATAGAGCAGGTTTCAAGCGTTCATAATTGTGAGGCTAATAGAATGAGTTTCATAATTGCTAGGTTGTCTGCATAATAGCTGGGATAAGAGCAGACGTGTCATTCTGAGCACATTACTAACATCTAAGAACATACAATATGCTGAACGATGCTAAGCACTGTTAATGCCAAGACGTACACACAAGTTAACCTCCTACTGTAGGAGGATATTTTCTAATATGCTTGCCAACCTATAAGCCTGTACATGTGCATACATTTAATTAATCTAGAATTTCCTTCAGGATTAATAAAGTTCCGTCTTATCTTATCTTACTTGGTTCACACATAGACAGAATGACGCACTTCACTTGGTAGTGAAGTCGGCTGTGTGTGTGTGTGTGTGTGTGTGTGTGTGTGTGTGTGTGTGTGTGTGTGTGTGTGTGTGTGTGTGTGGCACACCCCCCAGTGGAAGCTTAACACTTGTGAACGGTGTGAATGCACTGCACTCCTGGATCGACCCACACACCACTCCACCCCCCACGGGCTCCCCGATGCAGAGACCTGCAAGTTCCCTATAAATCATCTCATTTCCCCCCCCCCCCCCCCTCAACCCCCCCTGCAGTGACTAATCTAGACCCGCTTTAGCAATTCATATCGACCTCACATTTCACCAGTTCCCTTGTTTCCTCGTTTCCTTCGCCTTAATCTTTGTGCAGCAGGAGAGAGAGAGAGGGAGTTAGCGAAGGAGAAGTCGATCTCCCTAATTGATCCGAGCACCAGCCGGGTGTCAGTGGGGGGGGGGGTGTGGTGGTGGAGGAGGGGGGGTTACGGTTTTCCAGGGAGTCGAAACCCTGACGCTTGCCAGGTAATTCCGGGTCGATGGTAATCGAGCACGTATAAAAGTGATGTTTCAACCCCCTGGTTTTTTTTTCCCCCCCCAGACTAAAAGGCTGCCCTGGCTGGCTGGCTGGCTGGCTGGCTGGCTGGCTGGCTGGCTACCCTACCCCCCGTTCACTAACGGCCGCGGTGGAGGGATGGGGTGGGAGGTCGACTGCACTAACGTTATCCCGTGTTTACATCATTCTGGATGTAAGGGTGGGGTGTGGTGGTGTGGTGTTGGTGTGGGACGGGTGGGGGGGGCACATCGCGGCCGAGTTCCTCCGGGGATCGTGCAGGGCGCTAAAAGGAGGGGGGGAAAAACGGGTGTGGGGTCTCTCCTGTGACCCCACACGCATCACTGGAAGTCCTAACAATCGATCGCTTGCTGCCA
This sequence comes from Coryphaenoides rupestris, assembly GCA_002895965.2. NCBI lineage: Eukaryota > Metazoa > Chordata > Actinopteri > Gadiformes > Macrouridae > Coryphaenoides > Coryphaenoides rupestris. The sequence goes on along the minus strand of PIJE02001113.1, from coordinate 4,641 downwards.
GCCCGCCACCCCAGCCCCAGCCCCCCAGGCCCCCCAGCCCCCCAGCCCCAATCCCAGTCCTCGGCGCGTCGGTCTCCAAGCAATTAGCCTGCTGGCGTTCCACTGAGTGCACATCGCGACACGGCTAATCTCGCTCCCCTTTTTGCCCGAGGCTCCTTTTCCTTCCTTATCGATCGCTTCGCTGCCGCGGCGTACACTCCGAGTCACCCCCCCCACCAACCACACACACACACACACACACACACACACACACCCCCCCTCTCCTGCCTTTTCTTTTTCCCGCTTTTTTTCTTGAGTGCTTTGATCGTCTGACACAGAAAACTGAAGGCGTGACGCGTTCTACAGCCCTTACACTAATACCCTTTATTTGCCTGTAAAGGGCTGTTAGTGGGAAAGGGGCTAGAAATGGATATGTGTGTGTGTGTGTGAGTATGGAGCTGTCGTGTGTGTGTGTGTAGTGAGTATGGAGCTGTCGTGTGTTGTGTCGTGTGTGTGTGTGTGTGTCGTGTGTGTGTGTGGTGTGTAATGGAGATCGCAGACGCGGACGCCAGGTGCAGCTCGTCAGCTAAGCCACCCTTACCTTACCTGCGTATAAAAGCACACGGTCTCGCTGCTATTCATCGCCGCTAGCATGGCTGGCGTGTGTGGTTGAGGTTGAGGTGCCAAACGTCTCCGACCGATGCCTGGAGGAACCCTTAACGTGATTGATGTTTCCTGGAACACCTTATTGGTTTTTCCCCTCCCCCCCCCCCCCCCCCCCGGCTCGCTGTGGTGAAAGGTGGTGGTGTGATGGTGGTGGTGGTGGTGGAGGTGATGTTTTTTCTGTGCAAACTCGAGGCTCCAGAGCTGGAGACGGTGGTGGTGGTGGTGGTGGTGGTGAGAGGGTAGTGGTGGTGGAGAGGGTGGTGGTGGTGGTGGTGGTTGAGGAGAGGGTGGTGGTGGTGGTGAGTGGTGGTTTTTCTGTACAAACTCCAGAGACTCCAGAGCTGGAAGGCGACTGGGAGCGTGAATGGAGGAGCAGGTATGAATGGAACAGGTGTTGCTGGCTTTTAACTCTCGTACGCTCGCCGAGGTGCCGTCGGTGACTCCAGGTGGCGACGGCCGCACGAAGTCTGCCGGCTCGTGTCGCCTATTAGAAGCCGTACAAAAAGCGGAGGAAACTTTTACTGTGCACACTCACACACACTGTGGGTCGTGTGTGATTTATACGTGTGGATGTCGATTTAACACAACGGATTAACCAATGTTGAACTAAGGCTGAACGATATGGCACAAAACAAAAGCCTATTGCAACTCTTCCAACAGATATTACTTTTGCATAATATGATTCACGATTGGTGTGATAAAATTAGCCCGACGTTTGTTGGGGTCTGTGTACCCAAACAAACGTTGTTTTCTTGCATCTAGAGAACTAAATATGTCGGCCATTTTGCACTACATTTGTAATGATGCGATAAATTAATATTGACGCATTTTACCCGTATCAACAAATTGCACGTCCTGCGATTCTGAATATTGCTCTCGGCCATATTGCAATTTCAATCACGTTTTGATGAATTGCTCAGCCCTAAACGTTGTACATGTACATTTTAGTTTCCTATGCTGTTTTGTTGGCAGCCTCACCGCCATCTGCACGAGGCGACCGGGGATCCCAAGGAGAACCGGTGTGCTGACCTCAGTTTGTTTAAAGTTGCAATCGCTAAGATTTCCGCTTTTGTGCTCTTTGGCGACACCGAGGGCGAAAAGCGGGAAGCCGCATCCAAACAGTGTTGCGTCGGTGACGTCGGTCCGCCGGCGGTTGTTTAATGGCGGATACTGAATAAACAGAAAATGAGTAAACAGTACGTCGCTTTCGCTTCTGCTCTCTGGCGGACATCCGTGTGAAAATGTGAAATCTTGCGTGGGAACGGCGACTCGCCACCCAGTCCAGTAATATCAACAACAGCAGCGGACCATCGGCTCAGTCACCGTTGTGTTAACTCGTTCGCCGATAGATCGTGACTTTACAGACGTTTATTGAGGTCAATCTTTGAGATGGCCACTTTAAAGAGGGAGAAATACAAGATGGCCGTGTTGTTGTTGTTGTTTTTGTTGTTGTTGTTGTTGTTGGCTGCTGTGGGCGGGGTCACGGCGAGGGGAGGGGAGTGACAGGTGTAGGAGCCAATCAAGCACCCACAACGGCATCCCAACTTCCCCTCGTTACTTCTCTCTCACTCATTCTCTCTCACTCATTCTCTCTCTCTCTCTCTCTCACTCTCTTGTTCTCTCTCACTCTCTTGTTCTCTCTCTCACTCTCTTGTTCTCTCTCTCATTCTCGTTCTCTCTCTCTCTCGTTCTCTCTCTCTCTCTCTCTCTCTTCTCTCTGCTCCCAAGGCCGTTCCACAGGGATCGTTTTCGGAGGGAAATCGCTCTTTCATGGATGACACAAAGCGGTGATCAAACGCACGTCGTGTTCTCAAAATAATTCTCCGTTTTTGACACGCGTGTTGTGCGCCCACCTTGATGGGCGTTTTACGCGCGTAATATATTCATGTAAACCATTTCTCTGTCTTTCAACGCTGGGATACGTTTTAAGTGCACCCCCCCCCCCCCCCGTTTGACTGCTTTCACTTCTTTCTTTTTCTCCTTAAGCTGTTAAAATAAAAAAGAACTCCAAAAAAAGCGGCGTTTGAGTTGAGTTGTGGCGTCGGGTGACAAATGAAAGCCATTAGCCGATCACTCTGTAATGACTGCATCAATAGCGGCGATGGCAGCTTCATCATGACCCTGATCTGTCACACTCCCCTGCGATCGCTCCCTCGCCTCCTAATAGGAGCGCTCAGCCCAAAACACCAAACACTTTGGCCTGTACTCTTAACACCGAAGTAATAATTGGGATCAGTAGTAACTCAGAATTGTACTAATATTTGTGCATATATGTGTGGTCAAACATTTTGGAGTCACATTATTCCCAAATCGTGAGGAGATATCTTTATGAAAGCTAAATGAATGATGGTGATCTGGTCTTATCTTTGGTTACGTCGTCATGACAGTTAGGCTTTATGTGGCCATTTTGTTTTACAAGCACAAGCCAAGGCTATCCTCGATCACATGAACATGAGAATCCGTCTGGCCAGGCTTCAAGTGATCCGTTTGTGCTCGAACGACAGTGGTTTGGACCAATCATTGTCCAAGTGAGTGAACTCCCAGTGGCAGCTATGGACTAACCTTGCAACTGTGAATGCTTGAAACCTGCTCTATTCTTATCTTTATGTACCACAGTGATATATTGCTGTCTCTCGTTCAACAAATGGACTCTTTGGAAGTCGCTTTGGATAAAAGCGTCTGCAAAATGCCCCTAAATGTAAATGTAAATGTAAGTAAACCATCTGGTGTGTCAGGTTCACAAAAGTTTATAACTTCCGCGAAACACTTATACTTTGGCTTCATGGTGGGACAGGCCCTATTGAGATTGATCGCTATAATTTGTTTGTTTCTATCTCTAATGCCTACAACTATGGGTGATTTATGTGTGGATGTATGGAATATTTATGAGGCGCAAGATGGATATGCCATGTTACATGATACATGGTACAATGAGTACCATTACTTTATATTCCTTTTAGAATTACTTTATCAGACTTTATATGCTCTGGAAGATGGCATGGAAGACTGAAATTACATAATGGGCCTACATAAATAAAACCCTGTAATACCGAATTGATTTTAGGACGCCAACTCACTATTAGTCTGTGTGCCCAACAACATTGTTTTTCTTCAACGCGTGGCATTAGTCAAATCCATTTCCGCCACGCAGCCTCCTCCTCTTAGTCGTCTGTACTTTAATTTGCTTCATTCCTATTCCTTGCTTCGTTCCCGGCTACCTCCGTCTGACGAACGCGTCTGACGAAACCCGACGCAAGTACAGTCGGCCGCCTGGGAGAAGCAGTGTGTGAAATTGAAGTTTCGGAAACGATGATGAAAGAACGCCGCCGCTGCAGCCCGGGAAAATAAAGAAATAAATGTCACTTTCTGTTCGGCAGCCAAATCGCGGGGGGCGGGGAAAAAAACAACCATGTCTTACAGGTAAGAGCTGCAGCCTGCGGCCAAAACAATCGAGCCAATTTTTCTCTCGTCTTTTAGAGAGAGAGAGGGAGAGAGAGGGAGGGAAGGCCGTAATGAATCTGGTCTCCACGTGTACACCGTTCTGCTAATAACAGAGATCATGGGGAACAATTATGGATTTTATTTTAATTTCTGCTGGATAAGAAAGAGGTGATGATGTGATCGGGTGGATCACAAGGTCCAGTTGGTGGTCGATCCATATTTAGTCACAGTTTTTGTCGTCTTTTCATTTGGTTAACACTAAACCGCTTTGTGTGCCTCTATAGCTACATCTTCATCTTCATCTTCATCTGACTGACGGCGTGATTAAAACGTCAAAACCCGTTCCAGTGCGTTCTCGACAGTGAGGTAGATGGTGTGTTTTCCCTCCCTAATGGGGCTCTGCCGTTGAACCCTCGCCGGTAATTGAACACTAATGACCCGTTGACCTGCTGCGTGACCTTTTCGTCGCTCTGTCTCAGCGCTGTGTGTGTGTGTGTGTGTGTGTGTGTGTGTGTGTGTGTGTGTGTGTGTGTGTGTGTGTGTGTGTGTGTGTGT